>JAPMNP010644157.1:0-18683 GCA_029874935.1 Atherina boyeri | reverse complement strand
TAAGATGTTGAAAACAATGCCCTGCTCATCCAGCGAGTTATCCGGTCACGAATTCGAGCCCGTAGAGCAAGGATGCAGTGTTGTTTTGGTCTGTTTATGGTCGTCTGGCGACACCTCCGCCTGAGGCCCGCGTCTGGTCTGGAGTACGGCCAGAGTCCGGTTGGTGTTCACATGATCCGTATCCACTCGTAACCGGACTCCGATACGACCTCCAAGGAAGGTTTCTCTTGCCGTATCCTGGCACGGTCCAGATTGTGTTCACATGGTACGAAATAAGTGGATTTTGAGCAAATATCGTACCCGAATACGGATTTGAGTCCCATGTGAAAACGCCCTGAGTCTTTGGATGATTTAGAGTAGATGGTAGGATCTTTAAAGTCTTGCCAATTCTACATTGAGGAGCATTTTTCTGAAATACAGTACTTAGACCCAGTTTGGCTCAGATTGCTGAACCTCTGACCATTTTTACCTCTGAGAGATGCTCCCTCTCTGAAATGCTCCTTTAAACCCATCTTACTGAGCTGTTGCCAGTTAACTTCATTAGTTGTCCAATCCTGCTCCAGTTCTTTCTGATTTGCACCAATTACTTTTCCTGCCTTTTGTTGTCCCCGTTCCAACTTTTTTTTACAGATGTGTTGCTGCATGAGATTCAGAATGCTTTAATGATTTATATGAAATGGTAAAATGTCTCAGTTTTAATGTCTGATATTTTGTTTATGTTTTTTTTGTGACTAAAATATGGGTTATGATATTTGTAAATCATTCCATTTTGTTTTTACATTTTAAACAGTGTCCCAACTTGTTTGGGATTGGGTTGTAAAAGTCAGTTGGCAAATTTGGAAAGTTAGACGGGTAGCAGATGGAGCCATCCTAACAGCAGCCTCTGTGGAAGTTATTTATGGTGTATCCTGCAATTTTTGCATGAATAGCCAATGTCAGTATCCAAACTAAAAATAATTTATTTTCTATTATTCCAAAGAGAATGAAACATGTTTTTTAGCTTTTACTCATAATTGTAAAATGATTGTCTGTCCATCTTTAATGATTCAAGTAAATTCAGGTAATGAGTTCAAACATTAGACAACATTTCAGTACCTAAATACCCTAAGTAAAAAAAAAACAAACCCAAAAAACCCAAATCTGACCCCATATTTGGTACTTATTCCTCCAACAGTAATTACAATAAGGTCATATATTTGTTTTTCCTCTTCTTGTTGGCTGCACGCGTCAGTAATGCGACCTCTTTGTCACAATGAGGATCTGTGGGGGGTCTGATTAGGGCCCCTCCTCTGCTGTTTGCCATGGATAATTGGCATTTCTTTGTGTCATGTGAGATTGATGAAAGAGTAGCGAGTAGCACAAATATCAAATAGGATAACAAAAAGAAAAACTGGAAGCTCTGACTTTAACTCTTTGTCTGTTGTGTGGCAGCTAAAAGAATGCAGCAGAAAGTCAGTAAGGAATGTCAGAGCGTGGATCTGCCGTGAATCACAGCTTCACACGTTTACTCGTCGCTCGTTGAAGGCGTCGGAGAGAGGTCTGCCTTTTTAACGCCCCTCTTCCTTGTCCGCCCTCCCCTCTCCGCCAAGTGTTTAATTAAAACTTTTCTGCTTGTTGGAACGCAGCAGGTTGGAGTTAAGCCTGATGCTGGGCTTATGGGTTGCAGGGTGCAGTTGGGGGATGGGGATGGGGGGTGTATGTGGGAGTGAGGGGGTGAGCAAGGCATTCTTTGAGCCGCCAACCAGATAGGTGCTGGTTAAGCCCCCTCCACCCCCGCTCTCTCAGCAACAATCCATTGATCCCAGACCTACTCATCATAATCCTGGACTGGACTCCACGTTTGTCTAATGTGGAAATTATTAGAAGTTTTACCCATCTTTTCCCTTTTGTTTAACACATTTATTTGGATCCATTGTGGTTTACAGCAGGAGCATTTAGTTTGATGAAGCAGCCGCTATTTCACAATTAGTTAAAAAATAAAAAAACGGAAACACTTGAAACTAAGTCCTTAATCCCAAACAAGACAACAGAAAGATATGTCCAACAGCAAACAAGATAAGGTTCAGACCTCTAAATCACCTTTTTTGATTACCAGCCAATGATCGATTCTTAAAGTTATCAGAATTTCTACTGGTCACAATTCTTTATGGGAAATAAATCAGATTATGTGCATTTAATCATCTAAACTGATAAAATATTATATATAATATAAATGTCAAACAACAATAACAACAGCAATATTTTCTCAATCAAGCTTTGTTATCCACACTGTTGTTTTTTGTTCGACATATCAGTTCAGGCAGCGGTGCATTACTGGCACCATAAACAATTATATGGAGGACACATCATGAAAATGAAAACGTCATGATTCCAGGACAAATCATTGAAATGATTCGATTCATTCATCACATGCTGATCTGATCGGTAAGTTTTCATCAACACCCTTCAATATGATTTTTGTTTAGGGCCAGGCCTTTATGGGGCCCGGGGCAAAACTTCATTTGGGGTCTCCTAGACCACCTTGCCTTTGGTTTTAACCTACATCTGTTGGGCTGGTGGTAGTTGATTTAGAGCCCAACACATGTTGTACACAAAATCCTATCAAACAATAAAGTTGTTATACAGTATCAGTCAAAAGTTTGGAAACATTATCCCATTGAATCTGACGGGAAAATGTTTCCAAATTTTCAACTGGTACTGTATATTTGGACATATTTAATAGTGCTGTAAAAACAGACTAAATACAGATTTGTAAACTATGAGAAAGTAATAATTAAGAAAACAACAACAACAAAACACTAAATGTGCAGCCCCAATAAAGTTTCATTTAAAGTGCTAAATAGTTGCCGTTCCTACTAGGGGTGGGAATATCTTGGCACCTCACTATTTTATTTGATTCGATACGAGGCCAACGATTCAATTCTAAATCGATTATCGATTTAGCCAATTTTTTATGTACATTTCCCAGGCCTTTTTAAACTAATACAATCATGAATGCAATTCAATATTGTACTATACATTGATTTTCTGTTATGTTGTCAAATGCAGTGATTCTCAACCTTTTTGAGTCGACTCATGTCATTCCCCGCTCTTTCTGTCCCCTTTCCTGTCGGGCAACTGTCATGTAGAGGCCACTAGAGCCCAGAAAATTCTTTAAAAAAAACAAACAAAAAAAACTTTTCTTTTTTTTTTTTAATTCCAATTATTTACTTATCTGCATCGAGTGTTTTTCTTCCATTTTCCCTATCTATTCCATTTCATTTCCATGCCACGTTGTTTATTTCAGTAATATAAACATGCTGACTTACTGATATGAAATCTCTGAAAAGATGGATTAAAGATTACTTCTCTTTCTGTCAGCAGGAATACAAAATATTTCTAGATTTAATTCCCCCCTTAATGTCATGCCAGATGCTTAAAAAAAGACAATGATAGAAAAGATATAATGTGTAAAATGCTTCTTAGCAGCTTCTTAGCGGGGTTAAAACGAACGTCAGCAACTGAATCCTTTACTGAACGAGTCCGATCCTCAAATCCATGCCGTGTTTTCCACCCCCCACTCTCTGCTGGGGTGATTACTCTGCTTTACTCCATCCCAGCTCGGTCCCTTGAGAGCCTCATGCACACACATACAAACAGCAGAACGCACTCTGAAGCAGACTGAGAATCTCGGTGGGCCGGCATGGAGGTGCTGGTGCTCCCCCTCAGCAGCTAACTCGGATGGAAGGCTGCAGCGTGCTGGATGGAGAGCCTGCAGACTGACAGCATCCCTTCACCCCGACTGGAAACATCAGCAGCCTGTTGAACATGGAGTTTGGAAGAGTTTGGTCCAGATATCAGAGGACGGTGCTTCTCACCATGATGATGTTCAAACTGGGTGAGTTATCCACGGCTGCATGTACGCCATGCCTGAGCTGAGAGCAGAAACGTCTGAACATCAGTTTTAATTTCCAACTTTCAGGCACGAGGGCAGGTGCAAACTTAACTGTGTGTGTGCATATACACGAGTATGTTTGGATATACGTGTTTGGACCGTGAGACTGTACGAGTAAATACTAGTTTGGGAGCTTCTAATTCAGTTAAAATAAAAGTTGAAATAATCACTTTATTTGGTATCTAATAACACAACATTATCTAAGTTTCTGCCTCCCATGAAACTTCCTTGTGTTTAATGTGTAGAATGCGCCCCCTCCTTGTCTCGGGGTGTGTCGGGGTGTGTATGGATGGGGGTGGTAAGTCAACCCCAGCAACCTTACGAAGCCCTGTTGACCCATTTTTCCCGCGACCTTCATTTGTGTAAGGCGTCTGAAGCTCGTTTAAGTGGTGACACACCAGCCACAGGGATTGGCTGGGGGTGGCATTGTTAAAGATCACCATAGTAACGAGCTGAGCGTCCGGCTGCACAGTTTTTTGTCTCCTTCTGAATGGAGGGGTCGATGGGTATTAAGGAGTATGGAAAGAGGCCTGACGCTGGGCTCTAACGATTTAAAGAAAGAGGCAGCAGGGAATGCACACGGCAGGCCGGGCTGAGGTGGTGGGATGAGGAAAAGTCTGCCTTGGAAGAAAGAGAAAAGTAGAGAAGCTAAAGTTTTTAAAAGCAGCTTGAAAAGCTGAACACATGCAGGATTGTTATCAGGCCTCGTTAAAAGGAAAAGGTCCATCTTGGGTCTTCCCTGTAGGCCTCTGGCTGTAAGTGCCGTCATCTCCAGATGACACACTGAGGAGACAAGTGCTGTCGGCAGGCCGCCGTTTGCCTGTCAGGGAAACTGTGACTAATCCTTGCTACATTTTCTCTGCTGGCAGCAAACAACTGATAATCCAAACTTTTTGAAAATTTGAGGTTAAAATGTTTCAGTTTATTAAAGAAACTCAGATGAGACCAAACTTACCAACAAAGCTCCCATTAATCTAACTAATGCTTAATATTTTCATCAGTATGAGTTCAGTGTAACCGTCATGAAGTTAGAAAAAAGTCTCCAGGATAAACACAGCAGACATTTTGCCTCCAAACTAGACACAACGCTCTGTGAAACATCCCTCAGGAGACAGAAGTCTGTGTTGTACATTTGGTGTATAACTGCAACTGAGTCACAGAGGATTTGTGCATTTTTTTGTAAAAGCCAAACAGCCACCTGCTGCGTTGCCTCTGGAGCACAAAGCTGAACGGCGGCGGGGCAGCCAGTGTCTTGCAGTGATTCAATAAAATTCCTCTGAGCTCAGTCTGCGTGTTAGCCAGGGGCTTCCCTCTCTCTGATTCACAGCATTACTGCCTCCTCTGACTCATGTTGTTGTTGCCGTGACTCAGGGTAAACACCCCCACCCTTTCTGCCTTTACACCTGCTGAAAGTATTTTATCCATAAAAACCCTTTTTAGGTATAAAAAAAACAAAAACAAAAACCAAAACAAATAAAAAAAGCAGGATTTTTAGGGTTTAGCCCTGCAGGATAACATAGTAACTGCATAAGAGCATGTTTTAGTGAATGAGAATGTACGTGTGTGTAAAGGGGTATTTAAGATTGAAGGAATGAGTTGTGTTTAATGATGTGTGATCATGCAAATGCAACCATGTCCCTCCCAAATAAGGTAGTATTGTAAAAAAAAAGAGAAAAAAAAAGACAGTTTTGTGGGTTTTGTCCATTTAGGGGTTATATTGTGGTTCCTTTTTTTTATTTTAAGCTTACTTCACAAAAGTTTTGACATGTTTGAATAGTAATTTAACAAATCATCATTAGTTTCTAACTGTCATAACTCACATGTCTCTCAGACACATGGCTGATTAGTTATTTACTAATAACATATTAACTTTGCTGACATCAAAATTTGGTTCTGGAAAATCAGTCAACAAACAGGAAGAATTAATATTTATTGGACAATCAGTGAATGATTTATACAACTGAAGATTTTTTGACATGGCTCAACTATGAGGAGGCAGAAGGAAAATCATTAATTTACAAATATGTTGCATTTGTTTGGCATGTGTGAGGCCAAAGGGGGGGCCTGAGGGCGGCATGGGCCACCCCTAAAATCTGACTCGGCCCCCAGGTGCTACCCAAAAAAAAGACAATTAAATTAAAAGAATTGTTTAGTGTAAACTGAATTTTCAGTGAAACCTCAGATGTCCTAGTGCACATGAACTCAGCATGTGTATATATGTGGTTCTACATAAATGCTACCACGTTGTTGATCATAATGCAGCATTTATAAAGCATATAAGTGTCTGTGACTACGACAATGAAAGGCAGGATAATCCGATGCAAACAATTGTTGATTAAAGAGAATATTATTGGCTGTTTGCTTTTACAACTTTTGCCTTACTTTTTACATTAGATGACAACTTTAGTTTTGATAATTAGTTAACTATTAAAGGTCTCCTTTACATGTGCCACCCTTTTTCTGGTCTGGGCTTCTGCCTGGCCCCAATGAAAAATATTATGTCCCCCGTCATTTGGGCTGTGTGGAGATTTAATCTAGATATTCCACGGGCAATAAACAAATATTATTTCCATTTTTTCTACAACCATAGAAAGCCGAAAAATAAAGTTGTCCTTTGGGTATTAGGGTATGATTACATTGTTGTCAGCAGTTGTTGACAGGAAAAGTTCATTAATGCAGAAGGAAACAGAAACAGATTACATTAGTGGTGCAAGTGACAGCAGAGGAAATGATAATCCTGATTAAGAGAGATGAGCTACAATTACGCAAATTACATTATCAAAAGGCTGCTACTGCAAACAAACAAATAAACAACAACAAAAGTATGTTGTCTGAATGTACAGTGGATTCACTTTTATTGATTTATTTTTACCCAAATGAGACACTTGGTTCCAGATCTGTTATCACAGCAACAAAACCACAAAAAAAATCATAAGAAATAATTAAGACATTTCAGAAAATATGGTCCATGTAGAAAGGAAACCCATTAATGCTTCCTTCAAACTGACTTTGTTAGTGTGATGCTCCAGAAGTGATCAGACATTGTGCTGCTTTATGTTAAATGGAGAAAAGGAGTTGCACTAAAAGTTGTGCACAAAGATTCCCTGAAGCTTTTGGTGATAAAATTCACTGGGATCTTCAATGCATTTTCAGTTTCATGTTGAGGAGCATTTTTCTGAAATTGTTCCACAAATTGTAGATGCAGTTTGCTAGATTGGTAAACCTCTGACCATCTTTTCATCTCTCTTGAATACGCCTCTTGTATCTGGTCATATCCGGCCTGTCGCCAGATAACCAAATCTGTCGTGTAATGCAGCTTTTTAGACTTACCAATTACGTTTCCAGCCTTTCTTTACCCTTTCCAACTTTTTACAGATGTGTTGCTGCCATCACATTCAAACTGAGCTCATGTTTTCCATGAAATGTTAAAATATCTCCGTTTTAACATCTGATATGTTGTTTATGTTCTACTGGGAATACAATACGGGTTTATGACATTAGTAAATCACTACAATCTGTTTTTATTTACATTTTATGCAGTGTCCTAACTGAGTTGAACACTGAATTCACCTGTGTTGATTTTTCAATCATCGTAGCTGTGTACAATCTCTGCGTGTAAAATCATGCTCCTATTAAAAGAACTGATGGTAAAATCTTCTCATTAAATGACCGTCAAACTTTTAACAGGAGAGATAAAACAAAAGCCTTACATGTGAATAAACTCAACAGGGGGGTTGATGCCAAAGCCCCCTCATGCTGGGGTGTCTGAAGAGCATCTTTAGATATACCCTACCTGCTAACAGCCAGCAGCTCTGCATAGTGTTACAACGGGTACCAGTCAGTGCCAGGATCAACTCTGTCTGGCCGTAACCATGATCTATGAAGTGCTTTGTGATGGGGGTGGGTGGGTGGGTGTCCGTGGGAGGAGCTGTTATCAGCTCCCTGGAATGTGTGAGGGGTTGATTGGGTTTGGACGAAGGGGTGAAGAGTGAGGAAACCCTTGCTGCCTGTAAGGCCACTTCGACAGGATTCATGAGATTACAGCTGCAGAGCGGGATAACGCTGTCCTGACTGCATTCAGCCTCACAGGGCTTCTGGAGAGGATCATCTCGGCTTTCTTTTACATGACGGGAGAAGAAAACAATGATACAAAAGAAAAAGTGAATAAGATCTTAGAGGGAGACGAAAGGGATACTGGATAAAAAGATGACACAAGACTTAAGGAATGACTGGAAAAGACTTCACAGCTTAGGAGGAGATAAGGAGGAAGAAACAAAACACACCATCTTTAAAACTTTAGTTAGTCATACATATTTCTTTTTAAAACAATTATCAAGGACTAAAAGCATCAATAAACATTTCTTCTCATTACCAATGCTAGCTCTAATTTCATGTTAATGTTTGGACTCAGATGAAGAAATAAAAACAACACACTACATCTGAAGATTTATCAGGTATGAAAAGCAGGGAGGAGATGGGAGGAGAAGTGAGAGGAAGGTGGAAGTGTGTGTGAAAGGAAGTGGAGGTGTAAAAGTGGTTACTGAGGGAAATGTGGGTGTTAGTACATGGAAGAAATAAACACATTGTTCGGCGAGGAGTTCACTGTCTGCCATTTAATTGGAAGGTTATTATTCAACCCCATCCTGCAGTACCGTGACTCCGTACGAGACCTTTCTGCAAGCGGTAAAAATCAAACACCTTGTTAGGAGACAGAAGAAGGTGTCAGAGTCTGTCTGCTTGATAAAGAAGTGTTTTATCTCTGTTAAGGTCAAGAAAGGGCCGTTCCAAAGCCGGAAAAGATAAAATAAAACAGTCCAACTCTGTGTTGAGATAGCTAAGTTTTTAAGCTCTAAATTTACTCTTGCTGCCATGACCTTTCCCCATCTGATCATTAAATTATCTTATCTTATCTTATTTTGAAATGGGCCCCGCTCCTAAATGTTGATCCTCTGATCACTTTTAAAACAGTTTGTAAAACTCCCAAAGAATTGGCATTTTGTTAACTATAGTGGAAGAAATGTTCATGAGCCAAACTCTCCGCTGCTAACAGAGACATGTAATAAGTTTACGTTTTACACCATCTGCTGTGACCTTAAGTCCAGAGAAAAGAGGTGCTTGTAATTCTTTACCAGCAGATTGGTTTGTAAGCACCTCCAAAGGTCATGAGCCCTATGAGCCCTGATACACGCACAGATAGAAGGATGCTTTTACAGAGATGAGATTTTGGTCAATCCTGAGGACATACCGTTTGATATATGACTTAGAATTTGAATATATCATTTTCTCATTGTTGCTCTTCTTGGTTCTTAGAGTCCACTGTGGAACTTTTGCTAATGTTCTAAGTGACGCCTAATTCGGCATCCATTGCATCCTTCCTGTACTGAGAGATCTCTCCCGCCAGAAAAAGACTTTCTTTACCTCTCTTTCTCCGATAATGTCTTCTTTGCTGAAACAGGCATGGTGCTTGTTCAAAACAGCCAGTGTGTTTATGTCGGATTGCCTGCATGTGATGCTAGCAATGCATTGCAATAACACACAGCGTCCCGAGAAAACGTTGTATAGTGCAGTTACTCAGCCACGGTAGGCTGCTGGGTAGCGAGTCCAGAATGAAGAGTTTTAAAGTCAGTGTGTGTCTTTAATGCTGATGATAATATTCAAACACACAACAATACCGAATCGTATTTTCCTCAATAGTTTTGCTGGTAAATAAAGATGCCATGCTGAATCTAACATTAAATGGCCAACAATTATTTCGTGCTTCAATTCAACTCAGTTTATTTTATACATGGTTTATTCACAACAATCATGTCAAGGTGCTTTTACAGACAGTTCACAGTTAAATTTGATGCGGATCATTGTAGTTTCTTTACAGTCCAATTCAAACAAATCTATCACATGATCCACCTTAGTCCAGTTCATAACAACTGTGTGATCCCATTTAGAAAAATAATTACCTGCTGAGGAAACCACCAGACTGCATCTCGTCTTCAATTCTCATCTTCAATTTAATCTGCCATACAAAGCATGCACAGGGAGACAGTGGAGAGGAAAAATTTCCTTTTAAACAGGAAGGAAAACCCCCCAGCAGAACCAGAACCGGGAAGGACAATCATCTGCCTAGACTGGTAGGGAGGGGGTCAACAAGCACCATAACTAAGTCGGGGATACCTGCTGAGAAGGAGAAACAAGTTAATGACCACAGCTGTGTCAGATATACATGGAGAGTAAAGGGTAAAGAGAATAAAATGGAGGGAATTGTTCAGTATGGAAAGTCCCCCAGCTATCTAAAAGCCAATTTATGCTTCCTTACTGTCTCCAAATGTCCCTATAGGATGAGTAAAGCATTTTTCATTCTTCAGTTTAATTTGATTTTACTAATTTAATTGTATTCACTCTTATGCATGTAAATCAAACTTAGTTCCGTTGTTTGTTTTTTTTTGTTTTTTTTGTTATTCTTTTGGTGTTTTTTTGCATGTGTGCATATACGTGTGTGTGTGTGTGTGTGTGTGTGTGTAAGCATGTGTGTGTTCGCACAGAATCTTTTATTATCTTGTCTTGTTTTCCTACAATTTTAACTTTGTAAAGCACTTTGTGCTGCATTTCATTGTATAAAAAGTGCTATATAAATAAAGATTTGATTGATTGATCGATTCTCTGAATATTATCATACATCATGCTTCCATGCGTCTTTTACGTTGCCATGGTGTTAAGTCAAATCAGCCACCAGTGGGCTGAGTTGAGAGTTCACTTCCACGTTAAGACGACAGTTTCAGACACCGCTTGGTGGCGGTAATGCATGGCTATAAAGTTGTTTGCAGCTGCCCGACACACTCACACAGCAACACATCCACCATGGTTTTCTGTGGTATTGCTCTATTTGCTGTCAAGCAAGCCACCATGAAAATGGAAGCAATTATGCACGTAAATGACAAGTGTATGTCCGTCTGCATATCCATCTTCTGTATTGAGCATAAATACTCTTTAAGCCTATGGCAGCTAAAGTTAAAACTATAAACTATAACTGTTATCAAAACCTAAAGCTTGAAACCTAATCTTAGAAAGATAAAAGAGGGTTTTTGCTTCCTGAAGCCAAACTGGGAGCTGGTTCCACAGAGAGGGGTCTGATAACTGAAGGCTCTGCCTAAAATCTTTAGGAACCACAAGTGAACCTTCAGCCTGAGAGTGAAGTGCTCGGTTGGGAAAATCTGGGACAATGAAATCTTTAGGAGCCAATGGAGCAAGGTCACTAAGAGTTTTATACAGTAACAGTCAAAAGTTTGGAAACATTATCCCATTGAATCCGATAGGAAAATGTTTCCAAACTTTCGACTGGTACTGTATGTGTGGAGAAGAATTTTAAATTTCACTCTGGATTTCTGAAGAAAAGACGGAATATGATCTCTGCTGATGATCTTTCTTTATCTAGGCCTTACAGTTTGTCTCCATTCATGATGGAGACAACTTGATTCAAATGTTCACAAAGCACTTGTTTTTTTTTTCATAAGCACTCTTTATACAGTTTGCACCCACCAGTGAGCAAATAGGGGCTGGGGATCGATTGGTCAAACTTTCCAATTGAGTATAAGTCAATCCTAAACTGATCATGTCTCAATGGGGCTCTTCTCATTCAAACAAGATTTGACATTGTCAACATATTATTGTCCATTTTAAGTTTGTAATCAATGGTAATCAGTACCTATAGGCATACAGTATATTTGAAATGCCACACCTTTGATTTGGTAGTTTCCTCATTAGTTCCAAAGGAGGAGGAAAAGCTCTGGATGCTCATTTGTCTTCAAAAAAAGATTTTGATATTTTTTTGTAATAATAATGTTCTGTTTCCTTCCATGCAGGCCTACTGTGCACAGCAGCAGCAGACAAGTGTTTATCATCTCCCTGTAACAACGGAGCGACGTGCCTCGACCACCTGGGTGACTATGTGTGTGTGTGCCCTAAAGGACCCGTGTGGTACATGGGCAAACACTGCGAGGATCTGTATGATGCCTGTCTGATGGAACCTTGTAAAAACTGCTCCAGCACACTCGGGACTGATGAGTTCACCTGCCACTGCCCCGATGGCTTCACTGGGCTCAGGTGTGATGAAGATGTGGATGAATGTCAGAGCAACCCCTGCAGCGGCCTCAAGTCCCACTGTGTTGATGGAGTCAATGGCTATTCCTGCCACTGTCCCATTGGACTGGGAGGGGATGACTGCCAGGATAACGTGACCACTTGTTTAGTGGAAACATGCCAGAATGCTGGCACTTGTATGGACATCCCTGACACTGGACATCAATGTCAATGCGCTGCTGGATTCCAGGGGAGCAACTGTGAGGAGAATATTGACGAGTGCCAGTCTGAACCCTGCCAGAACGGAGCCATCTGTAAGGACGGGGTCAACGGTTACCAGTGCTTCTGTGTGCCTGGGTTTCAAGGTTACCACTGTGACTTGGACATCAATGAATGTGCCTCCAGACCCTGCCGAAACAATGGCACATGTCTGGATGAGGTGGATCATTACGTGTGTGACTGCGCTCCAGGTTTCAAAGGTAATACACTGTCTAATGTAATTCATGTTTACAACAGGCTGAGACTAATACTACTAAGTTGGAGCAATTTTCATTTTCAAATATGCACTGATTCTCTTAGAAAAGCTCACTGCTCAACTCGTCTCTGTGAAGACATGGCCTTGATTTTAACAATCACACAGGCTCTGTACAATCAAAACCTCACTGACCCCCAGTGGTCTTTGGAGACCCCAGATTGGGAACCAATGTTCTTCCATCCACTTCAATCATTTGTCAGTCTGCATTTGGGTCCTGCCTCCTTGTCTCCGGCTGCCTTGATCCATGACAAAATGAACTGGAAATGAACAAATGAAAACCTGGAGCATAAACACAAAGGGACTAATTACAAATCCAGGAGCAGGCGTGACAATAAGGAATCAGGGAACAGGAAGTAAACTATACCGAATACACAAGGGGTTAAACGTTAAAAAATAAAGCAAGGTGAGACAGGTTCATCCGGGTTTACCAACCATAACGTCTCACATGGAGGCGCTAAAACAGCAGCAACAACTTATTTGCTAAAGGGGACACCCAAGGGGCAACTCCCGGCAGTGATAGTTGAAGCCTATGTGGAAGTGTTAAGAATTTCAGTTTCCCCCTCCACTGCCAGGGGCTGGCTCCAAAAACAAACAAATCCCCATAGACTCCCATGTTAAAAAGGTCAACTTCACAGCAGAAATAAACACGTTTACAGCCTGGTACAAACATCCATTTTAGGTTTTACAGGTCAAATTTACCTTTGTGACAGCTGTGGGGGGGATTTTTTTTAAAAACTCATCTGTTTAGATGCTATGTAATCAGAAATTGCGCAAATTTAGGGCCGTGTCCTATTGATTGACAGGTGACAGATGCAGCTGTTAGCACTAGCGCTCTTGGCTAGCCGCTTGCTCCTGCTTTTAAAATTTACGGTGAAATCCAGCAGCAAGGAGAGGCAGAGGGGAGCAGAAAAGCACAAACCTGTTTTTTAGCCGGCTAACACCTGCAAGTACGCTTCAGTTTGCGATAGCTCCGGGTTAGCTCTTAGCTACAGGCAGCTAGGTGTCAATCATCCGCTTTCCCTGCACAAAGCCCCCCTCTCAGCTCCACCTCATTGCCCATTTTTGTATTTCCCGGGAGTAACGAGATCTGTGACGCTGCCGAGACGCAATAGTGGGAACTTCCCATTTGGCTTCAATTTTGTTTTAAACAAACGAGACGGAAGCTGTGTCCAGTTTATTTAACAGTCAATGGAAACACCATGGAGAATTTTTAAACCATCATTAAAAGCTGTAAACTAAATTTCAGCGAGGGCTGTCTTGTGCTGTCCGACTAGAAGGAATCAACTAATCTAACTGTCTCATCTGATCAGAAACTGTGGTCAAACAACCTGTAAGATACAGCTTAAAATCATCTATTCATGTTCATGTTGTCCTAGCTTACAGGCTACCCCTCAACGTGCTGATGGTAATGGTTAAAGATTAAACTGCCTTGTCATAGCGGCTATGATAAAGTTATATAGAGTTAAAGATTAATTTGATAGAGTTATTGTTATTGCTGTTTGACTAATTTTCCTGACATGTTTCCAACAGCAGGAGCTGTGACATACACCTCAAAGATAAACATGAATTAATAAACTCAAATTCAAACTCAAATTTAAATAAAACAGCATTCAGTACTATTATCTATGTCTTATTGTTTACATGCATCCAGCCACGTGCACATACTTGATAATTTGAAATTATTTTCAGTGGAGCAGCAACAAAACACCATGTCTGTACACCCACAGCCACATAAATAGGAAATCTCATTAATTATAATTATACACAAAAATCTGTTCAAATTCAAAAGTTGAATTTTAGTAATCCATTCTTTCATTCATTCAGATTTTTATTCTATCACAAATTTGAACAAGAAATGCCATAAGTACAAACTTTACATTATTAAGTGACTGAAGAGGCTGAAGCACAATGCCTATTTTTATGCCTATCCTTTTTAACAAATTAAACAAAAGCTACTCATTAACATGTAGATGTTTCATAAATAAACAGAAAGAAAAAAGAAAGACAACAGAAAAGCATCAGTACATCAATTTAGCCAAGTAAAGAATAATGATGCAAAACCATAAGATAAATAACCCAAACTATAAACTCTTGTAAACCTCAAAAATTGCCTCAGAAACCATTCTTTTGAAACCAAAAATGTACAAGTTCTTAAACTGACATTCGCATTATTCCATATCCAGGACCATTGATCAACTGAGTTCTGTCTGACGATGTCAGATATGAAGAATATTTTGTAATGATCCAAATATTTTCTTATTACTATCTGAATATATTATGTAATATAATATGTTTAACCCTTTTTTAGGGTTAGTGCAGTTTGTATGGACAAAAGAATGTGGAAAAAGATTGAGATTAGATATTGCTTCATGATTTAGTGTTAAGAGTAGCATTAGAGGTGTCACTGTGCTGTTTTGGTGCATGTAATATCATTAAATGTGCTGCCAATCTCATGCTTTGGCCCACTGCCATCCTTCCTCTGGCCCCCGCAGGGATTAACTGTGAAGTGGAAATCGATGAGTGTGAGGTCCGTCCTTGTCAGAACGGTGCCACCTGCCAAGACCACGTTGCCATGTACTTGTGTGACTGTGTGGCCGGTTTCCAGGGTCAAGACTGCGAGATCAACATAGACGAGTGCATCAGCATGCCGTGTTTGAATGAGGGCAAGTGCATAGATGGGGTCAACAGGTAGGATTACGCTCTCTCTCACACAAACACACACACACACATATCACCCTGCAGCAGATGGGCTGCTGCCATCAAATTCAAAATGAGCTGATATTTTCCATGAAGTAGTAAAATGTGTCAGTTTTAACATCTGGTATGTTGTTTATGTTCTACTGGGAGCAAAATATGGGTTGATCAAATTTCTGTTTTTATTTACATTTTTCACAGCCTCCCAACTTCATGGAGCGGGGGTTGTGCTGTATGCACACATGCAACTTAAATGATATGTGTGAACAACACTGCACAGTGAGATGACTAAAAGTCCAAATCAGAACAACCACAGTGACAAACTGAATCACACTGTGTTGTCTACTGAAGGTCAGATGGTACATTTACATTATGCCACTTAGCAGAGTCTTTTATCAATTTCAGTTTAGTGATTAGATACCACAAAAACAGAACAGCTTCAGCCTAAAATCCTTCACACAAACCGAAAGGTGACTGTGTGAAACACTGGCCGCCTCCTCACACACGTTAAACTTCTGTCTAATGGGGACTGGTGCTGATAGCAGGACTGGATTAAATGTTACACAGCACAGGCTGTACCAGGTTTAAAGTAGTAACTAAAAATCATCTTGTTTCGTTCTGTTTATTTAATTTCTCCCAGACAACACAAAGGCGGCTGAGGAGTTTTAGCTGCGGGCTGAGGCCTGTAAGGGCATTGTGTCATCCAGCCGTGGGTTGTGTCTGCGTGGCATACAGTAAAGTTGAACAGGGATAAGAATTAATCCCCTTACTGTCAGTCATAGTGATGAGTCATAGTGATGCTCTGAATACCTGGTTCAGTAGTAACGCTGATGGGAATAGATGGGAGTGAGCAAGTGGAAAAGCTCCATGTGTGGTTTTTCTCTTTGTTATCAACTCACTGTAAATCATCTATTAGACGTCTAAACTTTGTGGTCACTCTGGACTCAGATGCTCACACAGAAAAAACTTTTAAAGTAACTTTTTTCAGTTTTCTTTTTGTTTTTTCTTTTTCTAAGCACATATTTTTCAATGATGGCAAAAATGTTCAGTTTCATACTTTTTTTGGTACCTTTTTCATTTTAATATATCAGTTAAATTATGTTTACATGCGTTCCAGCTGTGCAGCAGAAAATAAACATTTGCTTTGTGTTAAGTCAGTATTCTTTTGTTAATTTTCACTTAATATTAACAGAATTGTAAAAAAAAAAATCCAAAATGCCTTTAACTATTTCCTAATTATTTTTGTCTATTTTCAGAGGTTGTATTACACAAAAATGAAGAATTAATTGATCCACTCTATTCAGCTGGTAATAACAGTATAAGACTGACTTGCTTGGGTCCATGGTTTTTCTTAGATACGAGTGTGACTGTGAGGGGACGGGCTTCGAAGGCGACCACTGTGAAGAGGATATTCCTGAATGTGCATCGGACCCCTGCCAACATGGAGCCACATGCTTAGATGGAGTAAACCAGTACAAGTGTCTCTGCTGGGAAGGTATGCTGACGGTCAACACATCACTTCGTCCAGATGTTGCGGACCAAAGGTTCAACTTCATCACTTTGTGGAAACCACAGAATAGAAATGTTCAAATTAGTGCTTTCTCTTTTCATTCCAACTTTAGACTTCTAATTCATCCATCAGAGAGGAGATCAGTTTGACATTAAATTTCCTTTACAGGAAAATTAGCCTCCCTCACTCTGCAAAGACAAAAATAATAGAAGATAATGAAAATAAAATGATAGAATAAGATAAATAAAATAAAATAAAATAAGATCAAATATGACATAAACAAAAAACAAAAATAATAAAACAAAATATAATGAAATACTTTAAAGATCAGATGAAGATCAAAGTGGTTTATGCTGATGAAATATTAATGTGGAATTGCTGTACACAGTGTGAATGGATTACGGAATTTCCATAACCAAATACAGTAATCAATAACCTTTCCAACATATTTATGAGGTTGTATTTATTGTTTGAAGGGTACAGAGTTCAAATGTTTGTGTTTTTATTGTTTGCATGCACGTGTGCTCAGGTTACACAGGAGAGAACTGCCAGGTGGATGTAAATGAGTGTGAACAGCATCCGTGTGACAACGGTGGCAAGTGTTTCCAGCGCTCAGATGTCCAGAACTACGGGATGCTTCCTGAACTCAGCATGGCTAATTTCAGTTACGAAGTGGCAGCTGGCTTCATTTGCCATTGCCTGCCAGGATTCACTGGTGAGCTTCACACCCAAGACAGATCACTAAACGTCCTGATCCATAGTTTCCCCTGGATGGGATTTAATCCTGTTTGGTTGTTTTTTTTCCCTCTTGCAGGAGAAAACTGCTCAGTCAACGTGGATGAATGTGAGTCTGCTCCATGTCAGCATGGAGGAAGCTGTCAGGATCTGGTCAACGCTTATCAATGTGACTGTCCAGATGGCTTTAGAGGTAGGAGAAACATCTTATCACCTCTGCAATCACAGAATAATCTTTCCTGATTTACTTCTTTTCAAAAGATACCAGGGACAGGTGATGCTTTCAGTTTGCTCAGGACACAACTGTCATATGAAGGCTGACCATGACTTATTCAAACAAATGGATGTCCAGTTTAAAGAAAATGTCTTTGCATGTCCTCAGATTGCTGTTAAAGTAAATCTATGTAACTTTCTGACCTAAAATATACATTTTCAGCCTCTATTTGATGTCAGTTACTTCATTATGTACATTCCTGGAGCAGTCTTTGACCGCCAGCATCCCGAGGCTGTGAAGCCTCTTGTCAGTGACTGGATATCAACACACTGGCTGTTTTAATTGTGTACCTGTGCATTCAGCAAAGAAACCCAATTCAGCATCCATCTTGTCCTCTTGCATCTCCTTGATAAATCAGACAGGGTGTGCATTTTAAACAGCAATTGTGTTGATATCCAGTGAGTATCCAAGAGTGTGATGTGGTGTGTAGTGTAAAACTCCGCTTTTAAGTGATGCAGTGTGCCGGAAGAAAAAGTTGTGAAGTGTAGTTTCTCGGCCTCAGGCGGTTACTGGGCAACAACAACTCCTGAAATGTGCATAAAAAATGTCATTGTACCATCAACACACGTCAGAAAAACACATTTTCAAGGCCAGAAAGTTAAAGAGTGCCGCTTTAAAAGGCAGAATGGCTAAATAAACTTTAGTGTATTGATGAAATTAAATAACTTGAATAAAGCAAAACATAAGAAAAGCTACTGTTATATTAATGATTCTGTCTGTTTTCTAAAGTCTGTCCGTAGAGGATTTGTAAAACTATTGGTGGTCAGCAGCTTCCTATCTCTGTAAACTCTGAACAACATTAGAGAGGAAATTAGAGAATTAGCTCATCTTTACACAAAAAGTCAATCTACCTAAAGAAGTCTCAAGTCACTTCAGTTCGTTCCTGTTTGCTATTATTGTGTTTGTTACATCTATCCCTTGAGCTACTTTC
>JAPMNP010644152.1:0-22028 GCA_029874935.1 Atherina boyeri | reverse complement strand
TGGTCCACTAACTAGCATCAGATCCCTCCATGCTGGCTTCCTGCTCCGAACGTTCGCCTGCCCCCTTGATATTAACCAAACCAGGGTCACCTTTCCTGTTTCTAAGCCTATAGCTCTTTACCAATACCTGTACGTTTACTTTTTGGGGTGGATTCAATGTCAGATATTCTTCGGCAGCCTGTTGTTGTGCTTCAGTTACCTGCCAAACCTCTGTTTAGCCACAGATGACAGTGACAGGCAGGGTGTTGGGAGCTGTTGAATGATAAGAGATAAACTGGGTTAAAGGCGGGCTGTCAGGCACAGATAAAGTGCACAATAACGGTCTAAAATCGACGATGTAGCAACAAGCCTCACTATCGAGCTTCTAATGATACTTCTTGTTGACCTGCCAGCTGGCACACCAAAATGCTTCTCCAAGAGGATTTACTTGACAAGAAACACATCGACACTGCCAGTCACTGAGTCTGGATGACAGCGTAGGTAAACAGATATTTCTCTTACTCAGCCAAGTTGATCATATTTCAGGTAAATCTCGGACTACTCGCACGATGCGGCTTTTAATTCGTATGTCAAAGTGCACACACAGACTGCACTTATGGAAATTAAAGCTAAGCCAGCCCAGGCTGTTATGGCTGGATCACCGTACGACTCTCTCTGCTTCCCACCGGAAGAGGAGACAGTGGACCGGGGTGAAGTCCTCCGTTCACCCGACCCCTGGCTTCTCTCTCTGCTCGGTCGGGCCCGTACTGTCTGTCCTGCCCTACAGTCCTCTGACCGGTCTGTCCGTCCTCTTATCACACACACCGACGGGCAGACCACGGGCAGTCAATCTCACACCTGTTGCCTTTGCGAGCTCCTCACCGGCCTCTACACCTGCACCAGCCGATTCAGTGAAGACCCAGACGGACGCTGAAGGAACGCAGACACCGACCACAGTCCCTTTGGATGATGTTAAAAGGGTTCTGCGACTTGCCCACCCGGAGAGATGGAGACTGGCAGGTAAACCGTTTAAATAAGCAAAATTATATAATTCTAGTTATATACATTAGTATTTAGTACCAAAGCCGATACAATTAACTGCTCATTCTAGCCCCACGTTTCCAATAAAACAGGGGGACTTTTCTTTCTTTCTTTCTTTTTTTTTTTAGCTCTGCTCATACAGGGGGAAATGCATAACCTATATTAGTTGATTTGATTTATTTAATTTGTTCCAACTTGTTCAGACCACGTTTATTCTATGGGCTCGACAAGATTTTAGTACCATTCAGGGTGGCTAAATCTAATAACAATTTATTAAAAGGTGCATGTCCCTAGATGACATTTTGGAGTGATAACCCGTGCTAAGTGGTAGCTTTGTCTCAGTTATCAGCCCATGGAATTAATCAGGCCCTACAAGAAATTGGGTTCTTGGCACTGGTACATATTCTATTTAATGCTAATTTTCCAGACCATATCTCATATGAGGGCACGTTTGGTAGCATTTTAAAGGGTAGTTTCATAGCTTTCATTTAAACCCGGTTTTGCATCTGTTTGATAATATAGATGAGGTTGCTTGGACTCTTCAAACTGTCAACAATAATAATTTTTTCACAATTTTCGCCTAAACTGTAGTCTTTATTTTAGCATTGTGAGGAGTAAGAACAGCACTGACACGTAACAAAAACGGAAACAATTCAGGAAATGTATAATCTTCCCACATTATCCCACTATTAGGGGTGATCTTGGGACCTAAAGTAGAACATGGACACAGGGGAAATTTTTCACTTGCTATATCGACCAATGTGGCAAATTCTAGTTTGATATTTTTAAAAAGCCTCCTTTTTAAATATATTTCAACTTGAAGAACCTTTCCAAGGTGTATGTTGGCTACAGCTCACCTTCTAACACTGATGTTTACACCCCTAATCATCATCATCATCGTCATAGACATCCATGTTCACGGCAACTTCTAGATCCTCCTCCTTTTCCACAGAATGGTTCAGGTTTGTAGTTTGCACATTGCTGTGCACTTCAGTTTGTTGGCAAGGCAGGAGCGCGCTGGAAGATTACAGATCTGTCCACACTTGCAGGCCATAAGTTCCAGGACAGCCATCAGTGATGGGGGTCCTCGCATTCAGTCTAACGTCAGCATAGCTGTAAGAGTAAATGAAAGATCCAAGCTACATGTACAACTGTCCTTGCTATTTCTCATCTATTTCAGTGAGGAGCCCAAATGTCCAGATATTAACTAAAATATTATAAGAACAAGATTAGATTTTCAGGAAGTGCATGAACATTATAGAAAATTGAATGTTCCTGACACATTGAAGAGCCCATGTGACCTCTACATTTATCAGACAGAGTAACAACTGTGCTTAAGGTCAACTGTGGTAAGATACCACTTAGAAAGATTCTTTAAGTTTAAATATTGTCTAAAAATAAAGGCTTTTAAAAAAAGATACTTAACTAGAATCCTCCACCTTGGTTGATAGCAAGTAAGGCAAGGCAAGTTTATTTGTATAGCAAAGTTCATGTACAAGACCATTCAAAGTGTTTTACGTAAAACATTAAAAACATTACAGTGTGCTGCAGAAGAAGCATTAAAAAGTAAACGAATAGAAAACATCATTTTGAATTAAAAACAACAATTTAAAAACAGAAACCAGATAAAAATTCAAGCTTAAAAGAAGAAGTGCAGATGTGAAATTCAGAAAAAAAAAATGTATCAAAAGCAGCTGAGAACAGGTGGGTCTTTATCCTGGATTTATATAAACTGAGTGTTTCAGCTGATCTGAGGCTTTCTGGGAGTTTGTTACAAACATGTGGAGCATAGAAGCTGAATGCAGCTTCTCCATGTCTGGTTCTGACCCTGATAAAGTACTGGATCCGGATGACCTGAAGGGTCTGGTTGGTTCGTACTCGGTCAGGAGGTCCTAAACCATTCAGAGCTTTATAGACCAGCAGCAGAACTTTAAAGTCTGTCCTCTGACAGACAGGCAGACATCCAATGGAAAGACCTCATAGCTGGACTAATGTGGTCCACTTTTTTGGTCTTAGTAAGAACTGGAGAGTTACAGCAGAGTTCTGAATGAGCTGCAGTTGTCTAATTGATTTTTTTAGGTAGACCCGTAAGGATGTTATTACAATAATCAAGCTTACTAAAGATGAATGCATGGACTAGTTTTTCCAGGTCCAGCTGAGAAATTAGATATTTTATCATTGAGATATTCTTAAGGTAGACCTAAAGTTCAGGTCTGAGTCCATCGCTACACCCACATTTCTGGCCTGGTTGATGGTTTTTTGGTGTATAAATTGAAGTTCTGGTGTCTTTCAATCGTTTCTCTTTGGCTCAGTTTTGTTTTTGTTCAACTGGAGAAAGTTGTGGCACATCCAGTCATTAATTTCCTCAGTGCATTTGCCGAGAGCCTGTACGGCAACCTTAAGAGGCTCCAGGTTGGAACCCTGGGGAACTCCACATGTAATTCCCGTCTGCTCAGATGTAAAGTTACCTATTGACACAAAGTACTTCCTGTTCTCTAAGTACGTTCTGAACCAGTTTAATACAGGGCCAGAGAGACCCACCAAGTTCTCCAGTCATTTGAGTAATATAATGTGGTTAATTAATTGTATCAAGTGCAGCACTGAGATCCAGTAAAACTAACACTGACATTTTTTCACTGTCTGTATTCAAATAAATATCATTAATGACTTTGGTCAGAACAGTCTCGGTGCTGTCTAAAACATGACTAGAAGACATCATAGCAGTTATTTGTGTTAAAAAAGTTATTTAGCTGCTGATGGAAAACAGCTTTTTTCAAATATCTTACTTAAAAATGGAAGATTGGAGATCGGCCTGTAGTTATTTATTTTTGTCTTGTCTAGATTGTCTTTATTCAGCAAAGGTTTAATTGCAGATATATTTTCAGTGGCGCTGGGAAAACGCCTGACCTTTTTTAAATATGAGTTCACAATCCGTAAAAGATCTGACTCCAAAATCTTCGAGACCTTTTAGAAAAAACCTTGTGGGTAGGATGTCTAAACAGTAAGGGAGGAGTTCAGTTGGCATAAGATGTCCTCCAGATCTTTAATGGGATAAAACTGTGTCATGGTGTTTAAACTGATTTTCATTGGACACGGTTCATAACCTGAACCTGCAGTTGATGAACCAACCGCTTGTCTAATATTTTGGATTTTGTCTGTACTGCTGACGCAGGAGGGTTTTATTTGCCTGTCGACTGGAGCAAATAAGGCCTGATCACCATGACTGTTGTTGGTGATGATGTCAGAAAAATATGACTTCCTTGCATTCTTCAGTTGTAAATAAAAAAGAGTGAATTTTCTCTTTATAGATGTCATAATGAGCCTGTAGTTTTTTTTTCTCCATCTGCGCTCAGCTTTCCGACACTCCCTTTCTTCATTTTACACCAGCTTTTTATTTCTCCATGGAGACTTTGTCCTTCCAGAGATAACCTTCACCTTAGTGAGAACAATATTATCCATAACATTTACCATGTTAGCACTGAAGCCATCAACAAGCTCATTTACTGAAGTAGTGAAAATTCTCGCCTGTGCCCATGTTCTACTTTAGGTCCCACAATAACCCCTAATAGTGGGATACTATGGGAAGATTATACATTTCCTGAATTGTTTTTGTTATTTGTGTCAGTGTTGTTCATACTCCTCACAATGTGCAAATAAGGACTACAGTTTCAGCTAAAATTGAGGAAAAATGATTGTTATTGAAAGTTTGAAGGTTCTTTAGTTTCCATAACGTCCCTTGAATAGTTTGGAGACACAGCCCCCCAAACACTAAATATTTTGGCCAAATTGTGTTCATTGCTTGGGCAACATCACCTCTGCACTTTTCAGTGTATAACAATGTGCTACAAGTAGTCGTATGGTGCTGTTGGAGTGAGGGAGAGATTTCATGAATTGTAGTCTTAGGTTTTGCACCTCACAGTAAATTATGTGGACTTTTTTCTTCCTTGAAATTCTTTTTTCTATTTATTTATTTTATTTTTGTCTCTTCTCTCATCCACTCCAGGTGCCCTTGGCTTTCTAACTGTCTCCAGTGCAGTAACCATGTCAGCTCCCTTCTTCCTGGGCAGAGTCATAGACACCATTTACACCACTGGAACAGACACAGAGACAATGACAGCCTCTCTAACATCATTGTGCATCATGCTGACAGGAGTGTTTCTATGTGGTGGAGCAGCCAACGCTGCCAGAGTCTACCTCATGCAGGTCTCAGGTGAGATGAGGGGCCATAAAAAGAAACTGGGCACAACAGACTAAACACAATCACTGACATGAGCAGAATGAGCAAGATGCATCTCTCTGCAACTTGCTTAGAAAAATAATGTAAACACAATCATATTAAACATCTATATAAGAAATAGTGAGAGTTAGATTAAATTATCTCCATACTACACTTGTTTAAGTATGGAGTCCAGGTTACAAGGTGCTTTGCATAGCATAGTGTAACGGGCAGCCTTTCTCCAGTTAAAGGTAACAGCAACACCTCTAAAGCTCTTTTAGTAAAATACGTCTTCTGCATCTATGCACTAACACACAGAGCTGTCACAACTAGAGGTTATACTGCTGTGAAAATATTCATTCTTTACTTATTTCTTGCCAGCCAGTATCCAGTTGTAAGGACTTCCTGAGGCCTCTGCTGGTTGCCTGGCAAATGTATTGTTTGTGTACAGATTAAACAATCTGGATGTAATGTGTTTTACTAGCAAGTTGTAGAGGGTTTCTATATTTTCCTCATATGCAGGTTACATGAGATACCAGCTAAAGTAAATGGGAGTCTTCTCAACATTGTCATTGTTCTAATTTTGCTGGCCTAAGATATGAACATTTATTTCTTTTTGTAAATAAATCAAGATCAGTGCTAATTTCAAGCAAATGCTGAGCAGAAAAATGTTTTCATGATAGATGTGCTGATTGTTGTCATTCTTTTTCTCTTCAGGCCAACAGATTGTCCGTAATCTCCGTGCCTCGGTCTTCTCTTCCATCCTCAAACAGGAAGTGGCATTTTTTGACAGGAACAGGACTGGTGAGCTCATCAACCGACTCTCAGCAGACACGACCGTGGTGGGCCGCTCGATCACAGACAACCTATCAGACGGGCTGAGAGCTGTCGCCCAGGCAGCTGCTGGTGTCAGCATGATGGTTAGTATGTGCCTCCTCAGTGGTCCACTGTGGTTGTTCAGAGCAGGCTTGGACAAGTAGTCACCTTTTATATTGGAAAATATTTACTTAACTTATAACAATTTAATATTTTTCAAAGCAGTTATGAGAAAGTAATGACATAGTCAATGTACTGTTCACCAAAAAAATCATTTATTGTTGATTTCGATCAAAAATCCAAATGATAAATGTTTTTTATTCATCATTAGTCAGACTTTCACGAGCAGAGATTTTGGAGAAATGTCATCTGATATAAAAAATGTTTCCTACTTTCCATAAAAATCTCACATATTCAAATGAAAGGTCACAATGCTTTAGACATTCAGTCAGACAAGGAAAGAGATGAGAGAAGACACACCTAGTTTAGTGTTTTTCACTATGAGGAAGTGGATGTGATTTTCTTAACATGTTTTGTGTTAATCTTTCCCCTCTGTGCTTCCTGTATGTGTGACCTGAGTTTCCTTCCACATTACTGATAAACTGCAGAACTGTTGTAAAACAGGTTTACCAGAATACTTTTTATCAGTTCAAGGAAATTAATGGGTTCCGGTTAGTCTGGCACACCTGTTTTAATTAGTTAAATAAACACACACATTTTCTAACAACTGGAGTTGGTATTGAAGTGTTGCTTATATGCTGAATTAATTCATACAAAGGATGACTGTCCCGATTGTGTTTTTTTTTTTATCTGCCTTTTATCTTTTAGCTTTCAGGGCTGTCAACAGATGCTTGCTCTGACTTTGATAAACCACCTTTTTTCCTGCTTCCATGTTACATAATGGTTTTCCCAAATAAGTCATTATAAAACATAAAGCATGCTTTCAACACATAATTTGCTTCTCTCACAAGGAAGTACAAGTATTTCTTGGTGTCATCATCATTCAAGGAAGGTAGTGGAAAATAATTTGGTGTCACACTATTCTGATCTTTGTAAGTGGCTTAGAGTGACTAAACCTTTTGATTTAACAACAGATTTTAACGGAACAAAGTGTCTTTTAAGGTTAGAAGTGCAGATGAGCTAGTGTCATCGGATTTATATCCAGTTCCTCATGTTAAATCCCTGCAAATAAAGCAATTGTGCTCAGGATGACACCAGTAGCATCAGGGTTGGCACTACATTTATGCTTTCATCAAAAGTCCAAAGATTTTCTCACTGGAGAATAAAATATGTTTTTTCTCCCATGTCACATAGGTGATTACTGGGAGTTTTAGTTATTTGCTACTTAATGTTATTTTTACTGTAATAATGTTGGCAGTTTGGGGACCTGTCCAGTGAGTACCCTTATTCTCACTTAGTAGCTACTAGGAAAGGCTTCAGCTCTTCTGCAACCCTGCATTATAATAAGCCGGTATAGAAAATGAATGGAAGGATGTTGACAGTAGTGACATTATAGCAGAATTGTAGATATTATATTTATACTTATCACATTCAACAAATTAATTGCATAAATGGCATCGTTCGTGTCTGTATAAGCATCTTAATTCATCTGTATAAAAACAACTCCATGAAAATGACATTGTATTATTTCTACATGGTTTTTTACCATTTCATAGAAGTGACACCTCTTTAATGATATAATCTTGCTTCCCTGTATTCTTCTGGTGATATTGTATGTTAATCCTGTATTCATTTCCCAAAACATTTATTTGTCATAAGGGTTATGTCAGGCATTGTATTATTAGTAGGCTTAAACTATAACATTGCCATAATGAGGAACAGAGAAAGACAAATAGTTATTGTTGTTGTTTAATGATTCATTATCCATTTTAATCATGAGATTTCAATTATAAACTGTTGTTAGTGTATTTTTGTTCCTCACTTTAACATAATTACCTACATGTTTTTTTTCTCTTTCGTATTCTCTTCCAGTTCTATGTCTCCCCCAGTTTAGCCAGTTTTGTGCTGCTCATTGTCCCTCCTATGGCTGTTCTTGCTGTCATCTATGGCAGATATCTTCGCACCATCTCCAGACGTACACAGGATGCACTTGCACAAGCCACACAGGTACACAAACAGACAGCAAGTAGTGAAAATAATTCAAAATCTTGGTATTTTTTACCCTTTTTTTGTTTTATTGTCACACATTTGTAGGGTTTTTTTTGTGTGTTGTTTCTTATTTTTTATTAATTTTAGTATTTTTGATAAGCCTCTTGCAAAAATGCTTTTCATATCTATGGTTAGTGAAACTGTTACGTTTGTTTAGCCCTTCTATCGTGTACATGTGATTTAATTGCTGAACTGCCTGTGGAAACTTAATTAAATGTATAGAGTAAATTTACTTTCATGTTTTTATTTCCAATCGACAAAGCCGTGATAAGATTGTGTGTTCAGTTGGCAGAGGAGCGAATCAGCAACATGCGGACAGTCCGGGCTTTTGGTAAAGAGCTGTCAGAGGTCGACATGTACACACAGAAGACGGATCGTGTTCTCAAACTGGCCAAAAAGGAAGCCATAATTAGAGCTGGATTCTTCGGAGTGGTGAGTGTCCGTGACTTGCAGTGATGTAAATCCACGGTTAGTAAATCAGATATTGCACATAAGCTTCTGCTTTCTGGTTTGTCACAACACCTCACAACCAAATGACCTATGTTTCACCTTTTGAAAAAGTGTAATCCAATTACTTTATATAGGAGTAGAGATAAAATAAACTGTGCTCCAAAGCTTTACAGCTGTTTAAAAACAACTAATAAACCTGGAAAGTTTTCCAGAATGTAGATGGAAAAGTAAGTTTTAGATTCTTAGTCCTCTTTGTATTTTATGTACAATGTTTTTTTCTAATTCTTAAATGATCAGGTATGACATATTGTAAGGTAACAGGTCTGTCTGTGTTGACAAACTGTAGCCAGTAGCTGGTATCAGGGGAGGGATTCTGGTGACAAAACTTAGCAGGAGGCTCTCCCAGCAGGATCCCAGTGAGAAATTAGCGTTATCAGTGGCAGGCAATGGCAGTTAGACCAGGTGATGTTATAATTAAGTGTGTGTGTGTGTGTGTTTTCCAGACCGGCCTCAGTGGTAATCTCATGATCCTGTCAGTGCTCTACAAAGGAGGCCTTATGATGGCCAATCAGCACATGACTGTCGGAGAACTCTCATCGTTCCTCATGTACACCTTCTGGGTTGGCATTAGTATTGCAGGTAACGCAGACGTACCATACGCATGCACAAACATACAGGATGCTTTCATGTTTATTTGTTTTGATCAACACAGTCTTCGTGGAAGTGTCTTTGATTTCTAACAGCGTTTTGCTCTATGTTTGGTCTGCAGGTCTAAGTTCATTTTATTCTGAGCTGATGAAGGGTTTTGGAGCAGGAGCCAGACTCTGGGAACTGCTGGACAGAAAGCCTGAATTACCTCTAAATGGTCAGTACACACAAATACACAGCTGCAGAAAGCCATGTTTCACTAGATGACTGTATAGCCGCAGCTGCCATGTATAATTACTCTGAGGTTAAATTTGCTTTCCTGTAATATTTTTTTTTTTTTTCATACTTTATTGTGTCAATTTACACATCTTGTTAATTACCTTTTTTTTTAAATTTTTTACAAAGAAACACTTTTTTTATACATAATTCCCCTATATAGTTACATTTTTACATACATGCATAAAAAAACAAGAATGAAATCAATTAAGAGATTTTTTAAAAAAAAGCCTTTGTATCCATTTACTTCTTTGTTTTTATTAAAAAAATTTAAAGGCAAATATCTCTGTACATATAGAAAGCACATTTACCATTTCCAAATGTCAAGATGACTTCTTTTTTCCCCCTTTAAAGCTTTTGATTACTATAGGGCATCCATCTTGTCTTAAATAGCTTGATTCAGACAGAAATCGTAGCAGGTTGGATCTACAAATATATACTGCGTGTATCCCTTCCAACATGACACAGATGTGAACTGCTGCAGTAACATTAACAGACAAACAGCAGTGGGTAATCTATCATGATCAGCTGTTTAGAGGAGTCAGACAGAGTTATATTGAATGAAAAAACATGCAGTTATTATTTGCAGGACAGAGTTGTTTTTGTGTTCAGTGTTAACAGCCAAATGAAAGAGAGATGTTTTAACTGTGGCTGAAGCATCTACTCTCTGATTACATGATAAATAATTCAGTTTCTCACATTTTTTTAACACAATGCTCCTAGTTCATCTGCTTGATATGAATTCTCCTTCTGGCAAAATGGTGACTATTAAAGGACTTTGGATTGTTTTTGTGGTGTAGTTTCTCATCTAATAAATAGCAGTGACTTGCAGACATTATCTTGAGGAGAATTAAACTTTATATTACTCGTGTTGAAAGCAGCTAAAATATTACTGTAGAGCAAATAAATGTTCATGGGTATAACACTGACTGTTCAATAAACTTTAAAAGGAAGGAAGTTGGTATTTCAAGCTACTTCTATCTACCACGGCTGTACTTTATACAACAAATTTGCACGTAGAACACTAACGGGAATCATTATGGCAAAATGTACCAGAAAACTGTTTCTCTGTGAGGACTGTTTTATTATACCGCACTTCATGAACTGTCCAATCGTGCACAAACTACAAATATTGCACATACATTGTAGGTCTTTGTAGGCTTATAACTTTCAGTGTTTTGTTTTTTTTTAAATTAATGGTGGGGAGCATAAATGAAATGACCTATGATCTATGCAAAATGACCGAATGCCATCGCTGTAATAACAGACTGATGAAGCCGTTGACGTTTTGGATCTCATGTATGCAAAGGGCTTTGTTTTATTTTTATTCTCATTCTAAATCTCATTACTTCATAAAACCATTTAAATGAGTTTAACTAAACAGTGTTGTGTCCCTGTTTCTCTTCCCACCCACAGAGGGCCAAGTCCTTAATCCAGACCAGCTGAAAGGCCAGTTAAAGTTCCGTGATGTCACTTTTGCCTACCCGACTCGTACAGAGGCTCCTATTTTCCAGAACCTCAGTCTCCTGGTCCCTGCTGGTACCATCATGGCCGTGGTGGGACCCAGTGGGTCTGGAAAATCCTCCTTGGTTTCACTGCTGCTCAGGCTGTATGACCCTGATGCTGGTGAGATCGAGATACATCTGCCACCGATAAGCTATTTAGTTGATGACAGGTTAAAAAGTACAAGACTGTGTTAAATGGTTGTTATTGCAACTCTTAAAAAAAGAGATATGTCTCTTTTCCAGGTTTCATCACAATTGATGGTCATGACATAAGGGATCTAAATCCCTACTGGCTTAGGAGTCACATTGGGACAGTCAGCCAGGTGATAAATCAAAGTTCAACTGTCTGACATGCAAAACATGGTTTAACATTTTATTTATTTTGACATGTGGTCAAAAAGTATTTGGTGATTTGAAAAGGAATATTCTCTGTTTTCCCACCAATCTTTCAGGAGCCAGTGCTGTTTTCCTGTTCCATCCGGGATAATATAGCATATGGTGCTATGGATCCTGATGCTGTGACCACTGAGGACATCTACAGAGCAGCCAGAGTGGCCAACGCCTATGATTTCATCCAAGCTTTTCCTAAGGGCTTTGACACTGTGGTGGGAGAGAAAGGAGTACTGCTGTCAGGTAAGGAATGAGGTGGCAACATGGCTAAATGGATTCAACAAAGTCTCCCTCAGTCCACATTGGTCATCTTTCCGGTCATCAGTTGCAGCAAGGCTGACACTACTGAAAAGTTCAGTTCTTTAGGTTGTCACTTTCTAACTAACTCTCAACTCAAAGGGTGAAGCCTCATGAGAATATGTTATAAATTTCCCATAAGCATTCACTGCATGTGTTCATTGTTTTGTTGCTCAGTAGAACTTTTTCTTAATTCTCTCCCTCCTCAAATCTGCCTACTAAATTCCACCACACAAATCAAAGCTGATTTTTGAAACCCACTTGCTAAAAACTGCATTTGACCAAATTTAACCGAGTTGGGATCTGTCTTCTGATCTGTCAGGTTTTAAGCTTTTATTTTCTTGTAAACTGAAGCTTATTATTGATTGTTGTGACTCATAATTGGTTTGCTGCACTTTTTAAATTAATTTCTATGATCTTGTTTTTTTTTTATATTTTGCAAGTCTTTTTGAAAAAATGTATTATCAATATAATCTGCACTATTAGCAAGATTTGTAGTAATTTGTCCGAAAACCATAAGCTGCATGACTTTTGGACGGTTGTTTTGTGGGCAGATTCACCGAAGAGAATGCCTAATAAAATTGTGAAAATTTATGTTACATCTATTGTATTAAAGTCTTGTTTTACCAACTCTGAGTTTTATATTTGAGAATCTTTATAACTGGTTCAACACCATCAGTGTTACTGACTCATTATGAGTATTTACTCTCGAATACACAGCTTTTTTTTATGAGGCAGATTTAAAAATTCTTAGCCTGGTGTGAAAATTAAAACTTGTATTTGAGAATGTTCATAAGTGGATCTCTGCAGAGATCCAGCTTGTGTGATATAACAACTGTGGAGATGTTACTGACTGATTTTGGTATTTCTGTTTCTCAGGTGGTCAGAAGCAGAGGATAGCCATAGCCAGAGCTCTGCTCAAGGTAAAAACATAAACATGTCTTTTTAACTGTTTGATTGGTGTACTTTTCACCGTTCTGGAATTTTCCTATCATTACACATTAAAGCTCATGTTCTAGATCTAATCCCTCCATTCACAAAACTGCAAAAGTAGTGTTAAGAAGGCAACTTTACTGGTGCTGGGCAACTCATTTAGCGGGATAAAAAACTCTTATACAGAGACTGAAAGTCCTTGCAGCAACAGACTCGGTTTGAAGTGTCAGTAGGTGGCCCTAGATTGCAACTTGTCTCTGGCTTTCTTGTCACTGTCCACTGAAGTATAAAGGCCACACGACCAGAAAAAATAGGAACACTTTTTTTTTTCTTCTTCAAAAGTTGAAGTGTTGTCTTTAACATAGTTTGTTTTCTTTTCACAGAATCCAAAGATCCTGTTATTAGACGAGGCCACCAGGTGAGAGAGTATACACTTGTTGGCAAAAACATGTCTCATTTGTTGAAGAAAAATCCTAAATACCATTCATGTCCTGTCTTTCTTTCATAAGTGCACTGGACGCTGAGAATGAGTTCCTTGTCCAGGAGGCATTAGAGCGTCTAATGGAAGGTAAAACTTGCCATTGTTTCTGTCTTTCACTCTTAAATCGTCTAACACGTATAATCAAGCTTACATTCTACATTCCAGCACTTTCTTATCATTTCCTGTCCCCCCCACTCATATCGACAGGAAGGACGGTAGTGATCATCGCTCATCGCCTGTCCACCATAAAGAACGCGGATACTGTTGCTGTTCTTGATCAGAGGCATATAGCAGAGTGCGGCCATCCCACAGAGCTGCTGGGAAACAGGCAAGGACTATTCAGAAAACTGATGGAAAAACAGGCGTTCCTACAGGAAGAGCAGAAACGAGCTCTAGTCTGAAAAAAATCCAGAAAGCACAAGTGGAAGAGGATGAAAATATCTGTTGGTGGCTTGGATAAACTGGATTTGGTCTAGAAAGACCTGAACCCTTCCATAAACACAGGCACAGAGACATATGCAGATTGATAAAAGCTAAAGGAAAGCAAATCTCCTTCACTGAGACTTCCCTTTGCAACTCACTGCTGGAAAGACTACTGTATGTAGTATCACATGAAGACTCGACTTCAGTTGTTCTTAAAAATTGTTTAGGAAAAATCTAAACAAGAAAAGAAAGATGGGATGAGAGCCTAACGGAGACATGGGGACAGGCACGTGATTTAAGTCATTTCTACTGCTAAAAAGTCCCAATTCTGTTTAAGCATTCAAAGGATTGTGCTGAACGTATATATGATCGAATGACTCTGACATCCTCTTTCATTCTCTGCTGTGGAACACTCGGTTATCACTTCATGATATTCGTAACAAACCAAAAACAGTCCAACATAAATCAGAAAGCACTGATAACTGTATATTTATGTAATTTTGTCTGTATAATAGATTTTTTGTTTGTTTTGCTGTTGAAGCTTATACACAGCATATTTTGAAGCCTAAACACTTTAAAGCAGTTACGTTGGGTGTTAACACTTTTGTGAAACAGGACTGAACACAGTTCTTACATATTTTGATAAATGTTTGTACATTTGTCATGGAAGAGTCTTGAAAATCATAGAGGTGCCACATATCTTTGGTCTCACAACTGTGTTTAGAAATGTGTAAACATTCACTTCATCTTTAGTTGTTTTTGGGGTTTTTTTGTCTGTTTTTTTTCCTTGAGATTTAACTGACAGCCGTGAAACTACCAAAACTTGACTATATATTTAAAAGCTGACTGAAGTCTGCTAAACAGCCTCTTATGTCGTCAGAGTCTTAGGTGGTCCATGCATCATCATCACTCCCAAATCGACGCTTTTCTGAATATACAGTTTCCTTTACAAGTTGCTCTACAAATCAGAAAAATCTCACATGACTTTCTTAGTAGTTTGTAAAAACCAACATTTCAGCTTTATCATGTGATTGTAAAACAGTGCTCATACAACTTTTACAGCTGTATATCTCAGCCTGTTACATGATGGCCTCTCTCATCCCCTCAGTACTACTTGGTGTTTACAAGATCTCCACTTGACAGCCTTAAATTCTTTGTAAACAACATTAAAACCACATACATGTCAGCCACTGCGCTGTAAAGCCTGCTAAATATTGTAGCTGGCATGGAGAGGCTGACTTAGAACTAATGATTCTCTTAAAATAAAGTAAATATTTGGACTGCAAATTGCCACTAAACTGCACAGTGAGAGTAAAGAGAAGACCGTTTCAGAGAAGTTAGTTGCCTTTTAAAGCCAAATTTCAACTTGCTTTGAGCTCTTTATATTTATATATAGCTTTTTATGTTTTTTTTTTCTTTCTTTTTTTTTTAACCACAGATCAGAAATACATTCTTATGATTTGTAGTGTTCACTAAATAACAAGCAGCCGTTGATTATCTTTGCTCTGATTTGAACCAAGGGGTTGGGGACAATTTTGATTTTGTGTACTAAAATGCTACAACTGCATATACTTTTCACTCAATCTGTACATGATGCTTTTTTTTGGAGGGGTGGTAATGAGACGGATTCAAATGGATAGTTTTGGAAAATGAATCCAGCCTTGATCATTCACTGAATTGTCTCACAATGTTGCCTGTTTGCCACAGCTGTCATTTTGCAGGTCTGTCAATTCAAAGTTATGTATTTATTTATTAAAATGTGTTACTCTATGCTCAGTTCATTTATTTTTTTAAGAGCATTTTTTATTTATAATATATATATATATATATATATATATATATATAAATAAATCATGTGCCTCTCATCACTTTTATCACATTTTCATATCATCAGGACATGATCACTTGATATGACATGTTAAGCATTGTCTCTGAACATCACTTTTGTGTTCAGTAATATTGTCAAACCATATTCATTATAAGTAGGTGGAAAAAAGTTAATCAAGGCCAGTGCTGTCAAGTTAGTCCGTTTATAATGGATCCACATACTAAGTTACACCTGAGAGTTTGCTTCTTTTATTCTTCAACATGTTTTATTTGTATATACATACACAAAGTATAAATATGGCCTGCATTATATTGTACCTGTTTTCTAACTTACTACAATTGTATGTAGAGGCAAATAAAATTACATATTTATCGTAATTGTATTTGTGAGAAGTCTTTTATGTCTACTTATAAACACAGTTACTAGTACAAAACACTGAATTATTAAAACTACAGAGATGAGCTTTACTACCAGCCTAAAATGTCTACTCCTCATCAGAGCCTCTTTTCAAAAATAAGCATACAACCTTATTTCTTGCGCTGTTACTGTAGAGAAAATGATGTTTTGTTCCATTTCCCATTTCCTCAATCATTTAACGCATTGATTACTGTAACTTTCTTCTTTTTGGCCTCCCTCACAAAACCCTCCATAAGCTCCAGTTGGTTCAAAATTCTGCAGAACATTACCAAAAACCCCTCTTCCCATCACATCTCTCCCATCCTTCAACAACTCCACTGGCTTTGGAACACCCCACCCCCCGTTCAAAATATCTCACTATGAGACTGACAGTGTCCTGTTTACTTGTATTTGTGCCATGTTTTATCTGTATTTTATTTAGCTTGGGTTTTCATTCTGTACAGTGACCTTGAGTGTTTAGAAAGGCACTTTTAAATAAGTACAGAATTATTATTATTATTATTATTTCTCACAACACTGTTTTAAAAGTGTGGTCTGTATTGTGTGTTGGACTTTCACAAGGTGGCGCTGTTGCCTCATACACGAACTACATCCATGCTATCGTCTCCTGGTTGGTTGTGTTAACACAGCTGTGAGCTTCTCTGCAAATAGACTGTGTAGTCTCATTTACCCATACACAGGTCCTAGAAAAAGACCAATGAGTTCATCCTTGTAACATAGTACCCCTACACTAGACATGTTCATAGAAGTTGTTGACCTTTGTTCACATAAGGTTTCAGAGAATGTAAGTTGAAGTACAAAACGTTTGAGTTCAGATCATTTTCACTAGATTCCTTTAGATGGTTTGAGCTTTACTAATGAACACCAACAAATGCCTTTATTTTTCAGTGGCATTATAATAAAAACTAGCGAGTGAATTTCCATCCATAATAGCCAAGCCAGGTGCTGCTCAGCCGCACACACATTCCTGCTCCATGTGCTTCAGCTCCCCTCACCTCCCTGTGCAGCCACACTGGGCTATTTGAGGAACTACAGGGAATGAACCTCTGACCTTACACACCACCATTCTAAGCCTTTATTTATCACTTAAAAAAATCACATAGTCTCACAAAATAGGAACATAAAAAAAGGAGATGCAACCTGGCCAGGAGTGAATAAAAAAATACTCATGCTGTACTTCCCAACAATATCCTTCCACCGCTGTTGGAAACTAATTTGTAGAATCTCTTCAGTCCAATAAAGCAGTGGCTTCCCACCACTTTTTGAGAGCATGCATCAAGCTCTGCCTATTTGTGGTATGCCAACACTGTCTATCCTGCCAGTCATCAATCACAAACACTGTCTATGTTGTGACATTGCACAATTTCTTCACCCTCACTCAAAGCATTAAAGAGCTGCACGAAGGAACTGCTTTTTTCCCCCCACCATATCTGTGACAAAAACAAGATCAAACGGATTGATTAAACAGCTGATAATTAACTAATCTTCTTAAGTTTGATATATTTTACCTGCCCATCTATAATATCCTTAGTTTCCTCTGTTATTCTTCACTGGAACAAAGTAGACAGCAAACCAACTAAGACAGCCAACAAATGCCTCTGTCTTTTTTTCTTTTTTAAAAAAAGTCTACTGTACATGTAGTGCCACACTTTTAAAGGTAGCACACTCATGAACAGCCAGCACATTGGTTACAGCTTCTGAATGCCGGAGCTTGTGCTATTCTTACACTTTCCCTGACATGCTCACCCTCTCTTGCTCTCATGAGAATACATCCTGAAACTGTTAGCCAAGTTAAATCAAGCAGAAAATGTTGCAACCCTAAATGACTGAGCAATCCCTAACATAACAAAAATAAAATGTTCTTCTATCTTTCCATTTTGTAAAGTCACTGGCTGAAATGACCACTCCACACCACTGATCCCTGTTAGGTCCTTCTGGTATCCTCACTACATCTACCAGTCACTGCGTATCTTCAGCTGGCTTGGTCACACATCTTCTGACAAACTGAACTCATGTTCTCTACCACCTGCTGCACACACCCTTTCTCCTCCCCTTCACCACCTCAGACTGTCGCCGCTCCCCCACTCCCGTCTCGGCCCCTCTGACCTCCCCTCTGCCACTCCCCCCCTCCTTCCACAACAACTGCCAGCCTCTTTACATTTTAGGTGTTTCTTGGACCCTCGGGTCCAGAACGGCTTACAACAAGTGCATAAAAGTAGCTCAACCTTCCTCTCGCTTTGCAGCCCCTCACTAATCTCCACCCCCCTACGCATACACACCCACCCTTACATATGAAGACACATTCCCTAATCTGCTCCTAAAAAGGCCCATTTAGCTCTGATCCACCAAGTTCTCGGAGATTTAACACCTCTCCTGTTTCCCCTGTTTTATAAATGAAAACCAAAATTGTTGAAGCGATGAATAAGTTTAAGAGGAGCATTAAGAATTTAAAGGTCAATTAATGCAATTAAGCACCACCTGACTGATGAATGTGCAAAAGATTTTTTTCTTACAATAAGTCCGACCCATCAGTCAACTTTTGCTGCTGTGGAAGAGCCAAGTTCATTAAAGATGTAGTTGCTTCTCTCCCTTGTATCTGTCTTTTGTTTATGGGATGGAAGTTTTAAATGAGGAGTCAGTGGTTTTACCAACAGTTATATAAATCAGTTAAAAAATATTTGGGGTATATTGTAAAGCTAGTTTTAAAATTTACAGAGGAAATGCACACGGCTTATATAGCTAATCACACAACAGTATTTAAACAGAAATACCTACTGTTTACTCTGAATGGCATATTTTGTTATCTGTTGTTTTGTCCTAATTTTTACTCAATACCATTACAACATGTGCTTTGTTTTTGTTGCTGTTATTTGCTGTTTTTTTTTTGTTGTTGTTATTTTCATGTTTCATTATAATTGCAACATGATAGTGGTCTGTGTCTTTCTCCCTTGGGTTTAATTGTTTCATTTACCAAATCAGGCACCTCTGCCTCCTCCTCTACACTCCTCTGTTGCTCTGTCAGTCCTCCCTTTTCAGTTTGTAACAACCACCTCCTCCTCTCCTTTCTCATACTGTGACACACACTAACATGTGCACATATGTACACACTCTCCCCATTTGTCTCTCTCTCAAACACATATGCACCGGCTCCCCTCCTCCATTAGAGTTATAATTAATCCAACTGCTCCAGTGACAGAGCAGAATAGCCCCCTGCAGATAAGATTTCAGCTGCTGGCTGTTCAAACTCACACCGTTCTGTGTGAATATTGAACCATGTGATTTGCAGAATTGCACATTTCTGATTAACTAATAGCTAATATGTATATCAATATTGCTGGTTATGCAAACATGGCAGAACTGAGGAAATTTGATTCAATTTTTCAGTGTTATAATGCAGAAGAGGCTCATTTTGTGTGATGTTCGTAGTAATTGTGTTTTTATCTTTCGTATAATTTAGAGATTTTGCATAATGGGTTATGTAAGCATTCGGTCAATTACAAATGGTCTGGTTTAAAAGTTAATTCTGAAGTTTCATGAGTAAGATAATTCATAAAGTCCATCCTAAGCTTTTATCAGCTGATTCTGATTGTGTACCAACCATCAATATGAGGAATTAGCTTTTAATTGGGACCTTGCAGGACCCTCCCTGGTTGAGCTGTCAGTCACTGCTTTGGGCCCTGGCTCTAGCTGTGGCCTAAATCTGTTCAGATGAGAGAAGCGTTTTCCCATTTTAAGGCTGGATGAGGCCTACTAGCAGCAAATCTATAACTCTGGTTGGCAGCAACTGGCGTCTCCCCTAGAAACCCCCCAGTGGCCCGCGCGCTCCTTATACGGCCGTCTAGGTGGGACCGCGAGGCTCGATGGGAGGTCAAAGCCACAGTTCCATATATGGCGCGCGCTCTCTCCTCGCTGGGGGCGCGCAGCGTCGCGTATGATCCCCCCTCACAGCAACCCGATGGATGCAGCGTCCTCCTTGTTGTGAAGAGGCGCGCCTCCTAGCTGCACCCCACACCCCTCCCACCCACTCCTGGAGCCTCGGCCTGTCAGCATCCTAATATGGCAGAGGGCCGGGATGGGGGCCAGTGCTGAGGTTTGTGAATGGTGGAGAGTGGGTATAAAAGGTGGACTGGCAGCAGAGAGGACCGTAGCTGGTTCAGCAGCAGCACTGGTTGGGTCGTTCTCTCCGAGCCGCAGACAAAACACCTAAGGTAAGACCCCTGCAAGGACCTGCCACTTTTGAAGCCACTCAGCCAGGTTGGGACCCTAGAGTAGGCTTGAGTCAGTGAATCGCTGGAGCATCCACATGAGACAGACCAGGATCTGAAAGACAGAGACGAGATACAACTCAAGGCAAATTAGTCACCTCTTGCAAGATAGGCCAGATTGCTGGAAAGACCTGAGGCAGACTAAGTGATAGTTGGCTGTTAATTTAAGACCAGTAAACTGAATCCTAAAATGCAGCTTGACTGGGAAAACAACAAACTATAGGGTCTGGAAATATATTAAATAATTGGATTGATTGATTGATAGATACAGCAGATAACGTAGATTTACTGACAAACTGATCTAATTACGCATCTTCAGATGTGCCACATTGGCTCCATGGAAATTACGCATTTGGATATTTTAGGAATTCTTCCAGGATATGTTAAATGCCTTAACTTAAAAAGATACCTAAGACCATAAAAAGTCAGAAAAGTTGTGGGTTTAGAGAAATTTTAGCACATGTTTGATCCCTTATTTTTTATCCAGGTCTAGATGTGTTTTCAATCTACAAGTTAGCGGACCACATCTCACTAAATTCCGACGGAAAACTACAGCTCTGTTACAAATTTGCTTTTGGATGTCATTTTTTTTAAGGTTTACAGTGACTTATAATTTACGCATAACGCATTACGCATGTGTTATGGGCACATTTAGCGCAAACTATCCAGAATACGTTCAGGTTTAGGTATTATTCGTCTTTTTTTCCTTTAAATCTATTTTCCATTAATATTTCTCGAATGAGCTCAGGAAACTAAAGGGTGAAGCAAAGTTTTAGATAGGCTATCAGAAGATATTTTTCTCATAAATGTCAGGTGGATTTGATGTGGTGAACTCAATTCCCTTTTCCTCCACCCCTCTCTTACAGAAGCCATCATGTGTGACGACGATGAGACTACCGCCCTTGTGTGCGACAACGGCTCCGGCCTGGTGAAGGCTGGCTTTGCCGGAGACGATGCCCCCAGGGCCGTGTTCCCCTCCATTGTCGGCCGCCCCCGTCACCAGGTAAACAGAAGAAAGACAAATCTACAAATTCTTAAAATGTTTAGAGAAGACTAAATGGCAAAAGTAATTATTTTACACTAAGTATAATCACCACATCTCAAAGAGAAAAAAAACTAATTTATAAAAGAGATATTCTGCTGGATATATATAAGAGTCTGCTTGTTTACATTATCTTTATCTTAATGCTAGAATGTTGTTTATCCCCTCAGAATAGCTAATAAATAATGAGTCAAGTAATTGTGGCTCCCTAAACCTCAAGCAATGCGACCTATGCTTCTTTGAGACTAAATTTGTCACAGGTGAATTAAGTCTGTGACCCAGACCCATGCTGTTATTTGGCACCATTACACAATTGTTACTATGTCCGTCCAAAGACTTTAATCTAGCCAGACAGAGGTCACTCCTCTGTATGGACATCCACGACTGACCTTTCCTTTATCTTTTCTTCTCTCCCCCCTTCAGGGTGTCATGGTCGGTATGGGTCAGAAGGACTCCTACGTAGGAGACGAGGCCCAGAGCAAGAGGGGTATCCTGACTCTGAAGTACCCCATTGAGCACGGCATCATCACCAACTGGGACGACATGGAGAAGATCTGGCACCACACCTTCTACAACGAGCTGAGAGTGGCCCCTGAGGAGCACCCAACACTGCTCACTGAGGCCCCCCTGAACCCCAAGGCCAACAGGGAGAAGATGACCCAGATCATGTTTGAGACCTTCAACGTCCCCGCCATGTATGTTGCCATCCAGGCTGTGCTGTCCCTGTACGCTTCCGGCCGTACCACTGGTAAGACCTACAATTATAAACAGCAGCGACTCCTGACACACACACACACACACACACACACACACACACACACACACACACACACACACACACACACACACACA
>JAPMNP010644150.1:0-15681 GCA_029874935.1 Atherina boyeri | reverse complement strand
CCCCGATTGGGAGATTTCATCAAATATCAGCACAAAATGTAAAAAATAACATCATTTAGGGGCTGCAAATCCGTTTCTGAAATGAGAATTTCCTGGCTAAATTATGGTTGTCAGTGATAGAAGTATTTGAAATGAAAATTATTTTTTAATGTCTTTTAATGTCTTGCAAAAACTTAAAATAAAGATGATACAAAATTCTTACATATGGCACCTTTAAATATCAAAATAATCATTATATGTTAAATATAATGGCGGCTGTCAGATATGTTTTTTCCACTAATGTTTCTTTTCCTATGATTTAGGTATTTCCCACTCATACATCAACATGTCAGGAGACAACTCTGGCCAACATTTACAGTACAAAACAAAATAAACAGCATTAAAAGTTGACAGAGGTCCATTACTGTGTTGTGGGTTCTGTTATTTACATAGGAGTGTACAAAATACAACAGTAAAACTGTCTGTGATAACATGAAATCAAACATGTTTTTTTGTTTTTTTTTTGGCAACTCTCATAACCCCAGACAGTGATTTTCATGCAACATATACAAAATGTGCCAGATCAGTTGTGTGCCATGGTTTCAACTGGCTGAGATTCCCCTTTAGACGACAAGGACACCAATAAACATGCATATAGGAGAATTAACAACATGCAAATACATGCACCAAAACATAGCAACATCAACAGCATTGTTGGATATTCAGGACAACTGCGCTTAAGACACATCAAAGTATAGCAGACAAAGGTTGCCATAGAGGCTGCAGAGGTGCCTGTAATTATTTCAGCATACAGGACACAAACGCAGTGTTTGATGCAGCATCTTTTGTTTTGATTAAAGCAGCAAACAACAAAGAGAGATGATGCTCAAGCAAATAGACAGATTTAAGCCAACAGCTACGCAAGAGTGCAAAGCATCTGGTGCAAGATGAGGGGAACATGCAGAGGTGCGCATAGTGCTTTATGTGATTTTTACAATATTAAAGTAATTCTTTGGAAGTCTGATTACAGAACTTACATTTGAAGTGATCAGTCACTTTTAATCATGAGTAAATCACATGACCTGGATCTCAACTCAATAAAAAAAAACAACATTCCTAAAAATAACTCATTGGTAAAAAACATCTAACTTAGTATGCAAACTATGAAAATATAAACAAACACTGGGGCATAAATTAATTTAAGAAAACCAGAATAGTAAAGGTGAAATCATTTTTAATGAACATGAGTGAAAGAGATAAAACATACTGTAATTACACAAAAGACATTCTATTGGTAACTATGTATTATATTTTCTTGTGAGCCAGCATATCAACTAATAAGAATACTAATAAAAATTAATCAAATAAATAATTAAAAAAAGGTGGTAAATAAAAGTGACTGGATCACGGAGTGGTCCGGCTTTTACCAATAATGGGTTTGTGAGTGAATAGATTTTTCTGTATGTACTACTGCTTGGCATTTCATTCAAAGTTGGTTATTTCAAATTTAATCAAAGATACTCCTTTTATTTCTTGTTGTGTGTTTGCTATTCTAAGAGGAAAACTACTTGAAAGATGGCAAAAGATGATAAAATTCTTAAGTCTAATAGATATCCTAGAAATAGTCAATTAAATTATAGTAAATATTCTAGCTTTTTATAGATTTATAGTGTAATGTCTTTTGAAGATGGAACCTACTTTCACACACAGAGCTGAGTGGGCTCCAGGTCTGGTCGGGCTTGCAGGTGATGGTGCCACCACCTTTCATCTGCTGCCCTTTTGGGCAAGTAACACGGATTGACTGTCCAACGTGGAAATCCTGCTGTGATCTGCCGCCACTACTGTCCACCCTCCAGCCAGGAGGAGGTGGGCAAGACTTTGCTGTAAGGGATAGAAAAAGTAGATACATTTCTCACGCATTTATGCCAAATCCACTCAAACACAATTTTTCTTGGACGCTCTTGAAAAAGCATAAATAAATATCCGAAAAATATATCTGAAATTTGCATGTAAAATAATTGTAACTTGTATTTATTTCAGAAAAGTTAATAGTCTATACTCAGCATATTAATCAATTCAATACTACTTACTGATTAATCATTTAACTGTCTCAATGAACTTATGAGTAATTTTTATTATACTCCACTTCTTTGTTAGATGGAATTTTCTGATAAAATTTTTTTGAATTGGTTTCGTTTTGACAGATATTCTGACCTTTGGCACAGAAATAGTTTTATTCCAGTGAATTCTAACTGAGGCTATTAGGGAGGAAGAGATGAAAAACACATGTGGCGTCATAATTGGTGTTGGGAAACTTTTTACAAAACCCGGTGATGGAAAAAATCTTGAGTTGTGGAGTCAAATGTCAAATCTTCAGGCTTCTGTAAAAATAAAACTGTTGCCACAGTTTCGACAAGCTGATAAGGGGACTATAAAACAAAAACCTAAAAGGCAAATATATAAATGTTCCAACGGCTGGTGTTTTCTGTGTGTGTTTGTATGTGAGAGGCAAAGCTTTCTCACGTTGGCAGGTGGGGAAAGTGGAGCTCCAGGTGTTGCCCCCCATACACACCACCAGTTGATCTCCCACCAGCCTGTAGCCTTTATCACACTGAAACTCCAGAGCATGCCCAGTGTTCAGGTTGTGCTCCAGCACTTTTCCATGCAGCAGCTGTTTCAGGCTGTCACAGCCTCTGGCCACTGACAAGACAGACGATGATGGAGGTTGTACTTGTGATGCAGAAAGAGTAAACTAACAACTACAATATTCTACTCGAAGTAATCGGTTTGTCCTTCATACCTTCACATGTTGGTGCTGGCAGGCTCCACGTGCCATTAGCCAGACATGAGAGCGTACTTGGCCCGAAAAGCTGCAGACCATCATTGCACACATAACTGACATTGTTCAGATGACCATCTCCGGTGATTTGGAGCTGTGCATTTTTTACTGTGGGTGGAGGCCCGCAGGAGTTTGCAGAAGAGGCTGTAAATAAGTGTAAAAAAATATCAAATGGGTGGTAGTAACTTTTCTGTAAATGCCCTGCAACAATTTGTATGACAGCAAGAACATCTGGTCCACTGTAGTCCACTACTTTTCCTCTTTTGCAGGTTTTTCTTTGTAAATTTGAGATAAACAAATTTCAGTCATAGAATATGCACTATTTTGTGACCGTCATGACAAAAATATATATGTTAGGAGACATTTATGTGGTGAATGTCTTTTTAAGCTTGAGTAATCTCAGTGAGCATTTCCTGCCTTGATAACAATGTGCTTTTTGAAAAACATTAACAACATGCTAATGTTATTGACACCGTCTTGGCCAGAAGGACACAAACTTACCAACACATATTGGCTGTGTGCCACTCCATGTTTTATCTCCCTGGCAGGTCTGGACAGAGTCTCCCTGATATAAAAAAAAAAGCCAAGAAAAACACTTGATGAGCTAAGCACATCCTGTATTGATCTGCACTGCAGCATGAAACAAGATACAGTTAATCATTTTGCCTTTTTTGTTTCTTTCTTTTAAGCCAAGCTATGTGTTAATAAAGTTTACAGCTTGTCCTCTGTGTACATTAAAAGGGCCACACTGTAGTAAGACGTTACGTTTGCCGAGGTCATTAGATATCAGTCTTTCAGGAAGAGTGACTCAGCTCTTTTTAACGGCTTTGTAATACACTCCCATTCACTACTAAGATGAAATCACATGACTTCTGGTAATCTGCTTGTACGGGCTGCATACTGTTTAAAGGTACAGTGCAGGAAAGGAGATTTTCACTAGAAATATGAGACTAAGCCTAAAATTTCAGAGGCACTGTCCAATTTACATGTTACAATCTTCCATAAATACAAGATTTAAATAACTTCCAATCATAGCTTAGTGTTGCAATATTTGTAAATATTCTCTTTATATATGTTCAGTTCATTCATTATGTTGTATTTTCCAAGTGTAAGTTACTGAAGTGAAGAAAAAAACAAACAAACAGCACCTTCATTTCAAACCCAGGCAGGCAGGAGTACAGAACAAAGTCTCCATAGCTGTAGCTGTCGCCCTCAATGACACCATGAAGAAGAGGAGGAGGCTTCTCACACAACACCATCTCGCAGGACACTGTCAAAATGCTGGGAGCCCAGCTTCCACCCACCTTATCAAAACACACAAAAACATGCTACGTTACTAATTAGTAATGTTAGACATTAATGGTCTCTTTCTAACAGAAAATAATTTCTTCATGGGTCAGAAGAGAATCCATAATGGTAAAATTATCTATTACATTGATGACAAATAGTGTTCTAACAGCAAACTGAAGTGTACAATTTCTGGCTTCTCATCAGGGTCAAAAGCTAAAATAAAATAAGTCAAATTATCTAAAGCAACCCAACAAAACTTTCTGACCTTAAACTCTTTGCTTGTGACTTTTTTGATTGTACACTGATGTTTATCATTCACATTCCTGGAGCCATTGCACATTAAAACGTTTACTTCGAGCCTGCAGCATCATGTTACAGCTGTGTTTTGTTTCTCAGCACTTCATCATCCCAGCAACTGGATATCAATATACTCACTGTTTTTAACACGGGGAAGGAAGCAGGGAAAAGAAAGACCAAGTGATGAAACAAGAGTCAACCACAGAATGTCTTTGACTGGCTTGAGAGAGCTCAGAGAAGAGACAGGATTCAAGACCAATGCCAAATTAGCTGTTGTTAGGGGGGTGCCAATGCATGAAAATCTGCCAAAGTTCAGTAGTGTTGCTTTAAAGCAACATTTTTCGACATGTTCTTCGTATGTATAAATGGACTGTTTTAGATCAATCATAAGAAAATGAAGTAGATTTGCAGTGGTTAACCATTAAAGGCATATGCAGGCACCTATGCTCAAAATAATACTCTTTAAATTTTTTCTTAGTCTTTAAAAGACAAATCATTTACCATAATTTTGTCCTACCTGACACTCTGCTAGTGCTGATCCTTGCAGGTAGAAACCAGGAGGGCACGAAAGGGTGATGGTGCCTCCAACGGGAGTGAGCTCCTTCCCGCTGACCACCAGATAGGGAATGAAGATATTGGTAGGTAGCAGGCACGGGATCGGGCGGCACTGAATGCTGTGTTTGGACCAGGTGCCGTCATTCTGGCAGGACAGAGAAGTTGTCTGCGTGGCTAGTTTGTAACCATCCTCACACCTGGAGAGCAGGAGGCATTAATTGAAAGCATATACTCTTTGATAGTAATCATAAATGAATAAAAACAGACAGACATTTTGGTTATAGATAGGTTAGAGATATCAAACAGGAATTAGTGCAACTTAAAGATACCGATTTAGGAAAAAAAAGGCAAAATTTCCCCAGCAAGCAAACATTTTTTATTATTCATATAAAAAAAATGTGTAATCCAATTTGGCTTTTATTTGACTTCTATTTCTGTTAGACAAAAAAAAGAAAAAAAGAAAAAAACATTTTAACACAACAGAAGTAATCAGAGTATTTACCTGTATGTGATCTGGTTTGGGAAGGTAAAGATGTCCCCCACCACCTGAGCATGAGTTACTGCAGGTGGTTGTCCACAGTTCACAGGCTCACAGTGGATCCTGGGTTCCTCCCACCTGCCATCTCTTCCACATGAGATGAGTGGGGAACCTTTTAACTTGTAGCCGGGCCGACACCTGTATATAGCTGTGTCAGGGAAGGTGGTAAAGCTGCCCTGCAAGATGGCGTTAGGAACCACAGGTGGGGCGACACTGCACCTCCCACGGCCACACAAAGGCACTCCAGGGCTCCACACTCCTCCCTTCTCACATACAGCTTGAGAGGGACCTAGCAGATTGTAGCCCTCATCACATTTGAAGTGCACGCGGTCCCCACAGGCATGGTCATTGCCAAGAGCTACTCCAAATTTGACTTCAGGCGGAACACAGATGCAGGGCTGGCATTGAGGCACAGAGCCCACCCAGACGCCCTGAGTGGAGCACCGCAGGATGGGATCCCCAACCACCTCATAACCATCAAAGCAGACATACTCCACCACATCGTCATAGTTGAAGCTGGAGCCGTTCAGGAAGCCGTGACTGATATCCTCAGGTGGGTCACAGCTGATCATGTCACAGCGGGGTGGTAGTTTGTTCCAAAGTCCGTCTGACTGACAAACAAGTGTGGAATCTCCATTAAGCTTGTATCCTTGATCACATTCATACTTTACTTTACTGCTATAGCCAAATTCTGACCCTAACACATGGCCATGGGGTATTGGAGAGGGTTTCCCACAACGAGCTGGTAGACAGGATGGGGACTCATGGCTCCAGCTGCCATCAGCCTGGCAAACACCTTTAGACTTCCCTTTTAAGATGAAACCAGGCTTACAGCTCAGTTCAATTTCACTATTATAGTTGTAGCCTTTGACTTCAAAAGTAATGTCACTGGGGACATTTGGAGGACCACAGGACACTGGCTCACAGTGGGGCTTTGGCTCATTCCACTTTCCATCTGCCTGGCAGGCGATGGTGTCACTACCCTTTAGGACAAATCCAAGATCACACTCAAAGTGCAAAATCTCAGGATGAACAAAATCTCCTCCATGAACAGCGCCATTAGCGATCGCACCTGGATCACCACAGGAGACAGGTTGACATACTGGGGCATCACCAGTCCACAGCTGGCCTGACACACAGTGTCTCACAGGCTCCCCCTCCAGGACATATCCCTCCTCACAAGAATATCTGACCATACTGCCTAGAGAGGCATCAGTCACATTTACCCAGCCATGCTCCGGACTGGGTGGGGATTCACATTCTGCAGGGACACATGATGGGGCCGTCCCGTTCCATCCACCATCCTCCAGACACACCAACCTGGTGTGAATGGTGATGTCGTAACCTTTTTGGCAACGGTACTCAATCAGTGTCCCATGTAGGAAGTTCAAATTCATGGCTGCAGCTGTTACAGTATCTTCAGCTCTTCCTTCTACCCTGACGTAATCCCCAAAGTCAATGTGAGGAGGCAGGCCGCAGTCTGAGGGCACGCACACAGGAACAGAACTAGACCAGTCAGACTCCTCACAGGTTAGATGGTCCTGGCCTACGAGCTGGAAGCCTGGAAAGCAGCTGTAGAAAATGGTGACGCCATAGCTGTGATCTTGGCCCTCCACAAAACCATTTTCAATTGGTTGGGGTGGAGTGCAAGATATCTGCACACAAGAAGGCGGTGCTGAGTCCCATTCCCCATTGGCCTGGCACTTCAGAGTCTCTTGGCCTTGGATGCGGTAACCACGACGGCAGGAGTAAGTAGCACTGTGACCAAACTGGAGTTTTCTGTAAACTACTTTCCCATTGGCTATCTGTTTAGGAATGGAGCACTCAATTGGACGGCAAGATGGCACCCCACCAATCCAGAGTCCCTTCTCTCCACACAGGATAGTAGAATTACCCACTAAATTATATCCAGTTTTACAACTATAGAGAGCTTTACTGAGGTACATCAGACCCTGGACATCAACAATCCCATTTGAAATCTCCACAGGTTGAGGACATTCAACTGGGATGCACTCTGGGTAAGGAGTGGTCCACTCCCCACTGGCTAGACAGGACACAGAATGTTCTTTCCTAAAAGTAAAGCCATTCATGCATGTGTAGGTCACCACAGAGCTGAAAGGGAATTGGGGAGAGACAACAGAAGGGCTGGCAAATGATAGTTGAGGCGGGGGTCCACAAAACACTTGTTTACACACTGGAAAAGTGTCATTCCACTTCTGAGACGGAGTGCAGTGAAGGATCTGAGCTCCCTCCATGACATATCCATCCTCACAGGATAACTCCACTGTCCCAGACTCAGAGTCCAGGCCCTTCAGGACCAGATGGTTCTCTTCCAGCGGTGGCTCCGGACACTTGATAGGAAAGCATCGGGGAGTCCGCGACTTATCCCACCTTCCACTGTCAAGACAAGTCCAGATAGCATCCCCGGCCAGCTCATAGCCCTCATCGCAGACATATTGTACTCTGCGGCCCACCTGGAACTCAGAACCCTTGTACTGTCCATGACTGATGTCCGGTGGAGCATCACAGGTCAAAAGGACACAGGTTGGAGGGTTATTATTGGACCACTGCCGATTAGCTTGACAAACTCTGTCCGGTTGACCAACCAGTGTGTAGCCTTTATTACAGGCATATATAACCTTGTTGTTAAACGTGAATCGACTTCTGACCTAAAGAGAAACAAAAGGGGACACATTTAGTATATAGAAGCACATATAAGGGTTAAAGTACACATTCTGTCTTCGGGGCTAACCTTAATGTATCCATTCTTGAGTGATGGAGGGGAAGAGCAGGTCACAGGTACACATGTCGGCAGAATTCCTCCCCATTCTCCATTAGCTTTGCAAATCCTCCTCTTCTCCCCTTGGATCAGGAAGCCTGTCTCGCAGCTGTACGCTATCACAGCTCCAAAATTATAGTTTGTTCCTCTCACATAGCCCCGATTAATGCTCTCTGGCTTGGAGCACCTCACTGGCAGGCAGCTGATATCAAATGGTGAAGGCTCCCACGTCCCTCCCATCAGGCATCTGAGTGTTGCTGTGGTATTGAGCATGAAACCCTCCTCACATTTGTAACTCACTTCAGTGTTGCTAGCGTATTTGGGTTTATTGACGGAATCTAAAATCGCATGTGGTAGGTCATGCGGACGTAGACAGAAGTTGGCTATGCATCGAGGAGTCTCCATGCCATCAGGGGGTACCCACACACCTTGAGCGTTACAAATCATCTTGGAGTTGTTACTGGCTGTGTATCCATCTGTACAGTAGTAGCTGGCAGTGTCTCCAAACAGCATGTGTGTCTCATGGGGCACAGCATGGTCGATGGCAGGCGGTGGTCCACAGGAGCGAGGGGCACATTGGAGAAAGCCTTCACTCCACTGGCCATTTGGTAGACATTCTCTGGTCTCAGGGCCAATCAAAGTGTATCTGCATGTGAAGATGAGCAAAAGAGATGAACACTCACTAAATATTAGAGTACTAACACATTTCATCTACTGCTGTAAAATTATTTTCATTGTTTAACAACACAAATGTAAGTTTTAATAACTAGAACTTAATCCACATTTACCCTTCTTTGCAGACATATTGCACTTTGTTTCCTACTTCATAGTTCTCTCCGACAATTACAGCATCTTTTAGTGCTGGCGGCTCAGTGCAGAGGATGCTCACACAGCGAGGAACAGGCCGGCTCCACTCCCCTGTCGCTTCACAAACTACTTCCATGGAGCCCTGTGGTCTTCACAACAAAATACTACTTAGTGCAAACATTCACATTGCTCTAGTATCACAGAAGAAGAAAAGAAGACAAAACTAATAAATTGTAGATTTATCTTTGTTAAGTTGTAATTTGGCTTTATCAGAGTATATTAATGCAGTTAAAAACAAATGACAAACATCAACGTTTAATTAATTAAATGTCAAAACACCAGCAGAAGATAGTTTATCCATACCTGTATCCCTCACTGCAGGTGTATTTAATAGTGGACATATATGTGTTTGTTTCAAAGATGTAGTCTGCGTTTTGCACAGTTGGAGGACCCCCACAGGTCACTGGATAACAAATGGGTGGTATCCCGCTCCATCTCAGGCTGACGAGACACTGGAACTCATAGGGGATCTGAGGCAGGAAGCCCTTCTTACAGCTGAGGGGCAGCAAATGGCAATCTTGTAATTATTTTTTCAACAACTCTTCTAACATATTTCAGTCGCAATGACACTTATGACACTTATTGTGGGGGATGCAAATAATACCTGAAAGTCACCTTGCTTCCATAGGTGAAGTTGCTTCCCTTCATGGTGGAGTTCTCTGGAACAGCTGGTGCCATGCAGTAGAGAGCTAGTGTGCCACAATAACAAGGCAATGAGTATCTGCCGCTTTCTATCATTTTAATATCTCACTGAAACCTAAATATTACTTAATGCCACAGTAACTACACTTATAGAAAATTAACCTCTACAAATGTAAAGATTTTAAATAATGCTTTGGCTTCCCTGAAGACTTCTTAAAGCATTTCTGCCCCTTAATATTCTTAACAAATATAATAAAAGAGCTGAGCTCTATAAAATTGGATGTAACAAAGTTGTAAAGAGTAATTCTTTTTAGTTCCATATTTTGACATGAAGGTAGAAATGCTCTTTCCTATTGAATGTTTTCAAACTTTAACATAAAATCATTAAGGTCTCTCATATATCCATTCAGTTTTAAATAGAGTACGCTGACGTCTCACTCAGGAAATAGTTTTCTCTTATTATTGTTTTCCAACAGCATAGACAAATACAACATGCAGCACATTAAAAGGAATGTTGACATTTTCCACCTCATGGACATAGAGAAAATTCTAGTGCTACAGCAACATGTTAAACTCACGGACACAAATGGAGAGCCAAAAAATGTTTTTTACCTTTGTTATTGCTGCCTGTTATACAGAAAAAACATTCAAAATGTGCTTTGGTTTATGCACCTTAACATAGGTCAAGTGTTTATGTACATCTTATGACATTCTGTGCAGAAGTTTCCTTCAACTGTAATAATTTCACATACAGTATGACGACCAACTGTATGATGACCAACAGCTGATGTGGGAAGAATGCAATAGACTACTGTAGCATAGTCTGCAGTGCTGAGTAAATCAGTTCCTCTTCCTCTATGAAGAAATATGTGGCTTAAAGCCAAAATGGAGGCGCTGTGGTGGTCAGGCCTTTCAGCTAATTGCTCAGTAGAAGACAAAAAGACAGCTGCACATGTACTACACTGTTTGTCAGGCACAAGGCGTAATGTGAGGTTGTCTACTCTAGAGGGTACTTATGTCTGTTTGCATCTGTATATGTGTGTGTACTACTTGCATTTGTGTGCATGTATAAAAAGACAACATGTTTTTGTATGTGTTTGCTGAAATCAATTAGTAATCTGTAGCTCACATTCTATTAAGTATAACATAATCAAAAATATAAAGAAATGTGCAAAATAAATTTCTTATTTTTGTGTTTTTATGTATAAAAAAGTGGGTGGAGATGTGAGCACTTTACATGTTTTAAATATATTTGGATAAAATGTTGAAACCACAAAAAATATTTGACAGTGAAGTCCTTCATCCTAGACTTTGTAACAGAAGGTGAGACATACAGGACTCATTTCCAAGTTTTACTATATAATATTTGCATCTGATGCAACAATGCTATCATACATAATCCTTTCTGCCACCTTCTACTTCACTTGTGGCCCCACGCTTTGCAGTTTTTTATCAAGACAGAGAAAAAATAAATAAATAAGATTGTAATTTTGTGAACAAATAAAATTCTTAATTTCCCACAACAGCTATTCACTGTAGTTCTGAAGCCAAGGGAAATAGTGCAATTACTGGAAACACAGCTGAATTCGCCCCAGATTCAGAGTAAGAAAATGCTCCCCTCTTGTGGTAGGAGCGTATGGAAACAAACTAAACTTAGCCCAAAAAGTAAGGAAATGGGTGTCCTGTTGATCATTTCTCCCCTTTAATAATACCAACTGGTGTTGTACTATACTTTGTTGGAAAGCCTAATTCGTCACCTTTACAACAAGGTACAACCTGTAAGGATTGTGGTTCTGTGAAATGAGCAACACAGCTAAATGTGAGGGTAGTGCCTCCAAAACTGTCAAAATCACCTGCAATATTCTCCTGTTGGTATTCATTCTTTCTTTTTTAGATTTAAGTGCTGCCAAATGTGTGCGGGTTACAAATGTATGAATGGCACCCGATTGGCATCTAACAGCCAGACATGTTGGAATGAGATTCTGGAGCCAGTGGTGATCCAATATCTCCAGTCTAGGATCTAACCAGTGATGTGTAATACAACACAAGTTTAGATTGGAAAATGTAAACAAGTTGAGGTTCATTTTCTGTACTATCAAACCGAGTTAGAAACATGTAAAGTTTGCATTTAAAATGACCCAAGCAAGGCAATCCATTTAACTTAAATAGGCTGAGAAATTACCTGTATTTGTAATCCATAAAAAGAAAACGGCCAAAAACATGCTGAGCATAAAGCTGACTTCAGAGCAGAAAGACATGAACCATTTCAAATGCTAATATGTACTACATACATATACATAATGTCAGTTATTTAGTACTGCACTGTGATGGCATGAATAATCAAACCTCTCACCTCTACAGTATGGGACAGAATCATTCCAGGTTCCTGAATCCAAGCAGTGAAGTCGCGATGAGCCAATCAGCTCATAGCCATCATCGCAGCCAAATGCAACCTCACTGCCCATCAGAAAGTTGCTGCCTTCTCTGTAACCGAACTCTGGAGACCCAGGGTTCTGACACTTAACTGGCTCTGAACACACACACACAAACCATGGAGCAAGACTCATCATCTACTGTTTATGCTATCTTTTTACTGCCAAATATTTAGAAAGAACTGCTCCAGTCGTCATGTTACCTGTGCAGTTTTTGCCATCTCCGGTGTACGGGTGGATACAGGTGCAGGTGTAGGAGCCATCTGTGTTTTGACAGCTGGCGTGACCGTCACAGTCAGATCCCAGAGCACATTCGTCCACATCTGAACACAGCCAAAGTCAAAATGCAATGCTGATATGTTGTAATTTGCCATTTACAAAAGAAGAAACCTCTGTATTGCCATGTCCTGGCATTGCATTGCTGCTTCTATTAGTGGTGCATTTTATTTGTCCTGCTGTTGTGTTTTATTGTGTTTTTAAGAGTGTGAAACTTTGTTGTTGTCTGAAGGGCTACTTGCGTGATGAAATTTTTATGGTATATTTGTGTGTGTTTGTTTGATTAACTATACGTGACTTCTTCCTGCCCAGGGACTACGGATGAAATTTAGCTTGTAGCTAATTCTGGTATGGCTGAGTGACATGCACTGTCCCTGTTAAATAAACAAATCAACAAACAAACAAATATCCAATAGTTACTTTTAAATGTTATGAATATATGTACCCAGACAAGCAGGTGAATGTCCTCCCCACTTGCCGCTGTTGCTACAGTGCACTTTGGTGTCTCCCAGCAGATAAAAGCCAGCATTACACTGATAGACCACAGAGCTGCCAGCAAGGAAATCTGTCCCCTGAAACAAGCCGTTCTCCAGAGGATGAGGAGGTCCGCATGATACTCCTGTAACACACAGAGGAATGTTGCTCATAACCATTTAATACCCAAATGAAACATATCATTTATTTATGAAACATAAATAAATGATAAAATACATATCAACCTGGAAGTAGAAAATTAATGTATTTTACTTTTGTACAGGATAGCCTTAATTCACGACTGAGGAATAAAGAGCCAAGTGGTGTCGTAATGTGACACCAATTGTTTGCCATCCTCAGCCACTGTTTCCCTAATCAGTTCAGGACAATTTACAGAAAGCTTCTGTATAAAGATACAATTTGAAAAGGGGACATCTTTTTATATTTTTGGCTCTGAATAAACAAATAAAAAGCAGCGTTCAGGTCATCAGTCCAGACTACTGTGTACAAAGGTGAGACTTAGCACAAGAAGTTTAATTTGGAAGAAGTTATTTCAAGTTTTGGGAAGTTACGATGCTTATGTAGTACATTTTAATATACTGTGTTAGGATAAGAATAATTCACTAAAGGAACTGTTTGTCTGAGGTGGCCCTCTGAGTTAAAATCAGATCCTAATACGAGTTGTCCCTATTACCTATCTATTGCAAATTAATTTGCAGAGAAGTATCTTTAATTCTGATGGAACAAATCAACCAAAATATGTAAAAAAACAAACAAACAAACATGAAAATGATTTTGTGCCTTACGTTCACAGCTAGGTAAGGGGTGGCTCCACTCTCCTTTGTTTTGGCACTGCAGAACTGGCTCTCCGACAAGGTAGAAACCAGGATCACAGGACAGCTGCACCTGTGCACCAGGGCTCACCTCCACAGTGGAGATGTGCAGGTGGGGAACAGCATTCTCCAGCTTGGGGCATTCTGGAAAAAGATAAAACAGTTGAATAAAACAGTACAAGTTTGGGAAGCCAAGCTGCTGTTGCTGATGGATCAAAACTGTAAAGCTAAGATTTCTGTATAACATTATTTTTGCCAAAAAGGTAAAAAAAAAGTTGGAATGTAGTTTGTAAATTGCAAAACTCTCTTACCAGCACAGAAAATGCTGTTCAAGTTTACTTTTACTCGGCCCACCACCCCACTGAGAAAGTCAGGCCAGGCGAGGACGTTCCCTCTGTGGGTCACATGTGAGGCTGGACAGCTGCTGGCCAGGACCTTTATCTGTAGCATGACCAGGAAAAAGGGAGTTCAGCTGGTTAAATTAAAGAAATATCTACATTTACATAAATATTACAGATTTGATTATGTAGAGTCAAAGAAAAAGGGTAAAATCCTCTTGAGGAATCCTAAAAAGCATTTTTCTGGGACTGACAGAAACATAAATGACCTCAACTAATGAGTTAAAAAAGTAGTACAAACACAAGAGTTTCTGTGTTACCTGTTGTGGCGTGAGAACACGATCCCAGATGTTGAGTTGACTGATGGAACCCACAAAAGATTCAACAGGGTTGAAGCCCTCCCCCCTCTGATCCTGGTCCTGACCTAGTACTAGCGCCCCTCCACCTACAGAATACAGGATTCACTGAGGTTAATAACTCAGCAGTAAGAAAGCAGTAACTGAACCCCCATCTACTGGAAGAACATATTTATCACAAAAATGACAAAATTTATATGAAATAAAAAAAGAAAATCTTGTTTTATTGAATAATGATATTCATTGTTTCAGTGGGAGAAAAAAAAAAAATCTCTCAACAGAGGGGTGACCAGGCTGAAGATAGCACTACACCTGGGATAGTGGTGCCAACTGACAAGCCTTTGCCTCCATCTGAGGGCTTTCCATTAATGTAGATTCTCCAGTCGCCATCCCAGCTCCTCCACGATACACCAATGTGATACCAGAGACCCGTGTTCACCGCAGGGCAGTCAGTGATACGCTCCTTACCATTCACATACATTACCCACCTTTAGCCAAGTCAGACAACAAGAAGACAGAGGAGAGACAAAAAATATTCAGTGAAGATGATATAGTGATTGTGGATCTTCTGTTTTCCAGATCTCGCTGCATTACTGACCCATTGTAGTCTGTTAGAAGGAAAGCGTTGTCACTGCCCTCCACAGCATAAGAGACAGGTGTGCCATAATTAGTAGTGTCTGATGACTTCATCCAGAAGGTGCAGGTGATTTCTGTCAGCGCAGGCATCATTCCATCCATCATTACATAACCATGGATACCAGACACCTCAAAGTCCAGGTTGAAGGCAGAAGACATCTCTGAGAGGATACACATACACACAAAACACTTAAATACTGTGAGGTGCAAGAGAGTAAAGCATGCAATAATAAGAAAATAGAGAGCCAATGTGTACATGTCTAAGTAGTGTTTAATAGAAAAACACTTTTACATTAATTATCATTTTCTTTGTTTTCCTCCTCTCAAGTTGCCATAGTGACGTGTTATCTGTCCTATACAGTAGTACCTGTCTCACACCTGGTTCCGTTGAACCCAGGGAGGCATCGGCATGTGTAGGACCCCAGACCATCCAAGCAGCTGGCACCATTCACGCAGGGGTTAGGGTCGCACTCGTCCACATCCACCTCACACAGCCGGCCTCGGTAACCCTCCACACACTGACACCTGAGACACAGAGGAAACAGGGATG
>JAPMNP010644143.1:1671-24393 GCA_029874935.1 Atherina boyeri | reverse complement strand
CACACACACACACACACACACACAGAAACCCCACATGCTGAAAGCACTGTTCAATTAGAACCATCCATTCTGCTTGACTAGCAGTAGTCATCACCATCAGCCCATCAAATATCACCTGTCTCTCTCTATTTCTGCCCCATCGACATAAAGAGATGCAGAGGAATAATGAAGAAATGGGAAAAATGAATATTCAGGGTATAAATAGGTGAGAATCTACAGTTTGAAAATAGAAAACATCCTTAGATCCTTTACTTTAGAAAAGAATCAACTACTCAAATAATATTCATAACAAGTTGTAGTAAAATTATTTAAAATAAAATAGAAGAAAATAAAATAAGTGCAAATTATCTGGTTTTTGTAAGGGTTAAAGAGACTATAACAAAAATGATAGAAACAAATATTTTTTTTCATTTATTGTTTAACCTTCTTACAGTCTGTAAAGACAGTCATTCAAGTGTGTTGTTCCCTTGCTAGTCTTCGGAAATCTTCCGAGTCATTTTCTCCCTGTAATGATCTGTGGCATTTGCAGAGAATATTGCAAAGAGTCTCAAGGCAAAATAAGTCACAGAAGTGAAGACAGGAATAAAAAAGAGCTTAGTCAAAATGCTATAAAAGTCAGTCAAGCCAACCCGAGGGCTGCTATCTCCTGAGACAGCTGATTGAGGGAAATGAAGCAAGAGATAGGAGCCCCACCATCATTTTAGAAATGCAGATTCAAAGTATTTCCGTCCCTCTGTCTTCAGTCAGCAGGATGACGACATACTGATAGAGTAACCTAAACAGACATGGATATATACATATATATTCAGTTCAAATGAGGCTTGTCATGCCTGCAGCATTGAACATATAAACCACCACAAACCTGCATGAGACCAGTATGCTGAACACACACATACACTGCTATTATTACTTGTAAGTTTTGTCAGGACATGCAGGTTGCCAGGCGGTAATGTGTTGTGGTTAATAACCCTTTCCTATCCCTCCTCCTTTCCACCCCTTTTAACTCATCACTCCTCCACTCCTCCTTTCCTCTTTTTTTCTTTACTTTCCAGATTCCAGGTGCTGAAGAACAAAAGAATCACACCTATTGCTGGTGAGGGGCTACACACAGTCACTCACATTATATACTGCCATCTGAATCATCTGCTTCAACCCTTTCACTTGCTTGAAGCAAGGTCTCTGTGGACAGTACTGATTAGATCGCAGTATTGACTACTGCATCAAAAAATCCCGTAAGTCATCCAAGTGAAATGACCATATGGATTGCTTGCTCCAACCCTCTGAATGAATCTCGAAGGTTAAGGGAAAGAAGAAAATGTTGGCTCAAACACAGATATTTGTAGTCATGTTTACTTTGATGAACTCACAATAAATGATAGGTCTTAAAGAAAGCATGTTTTTGGTTTTAAATGTGAAATTGAAAGTTGCCATATAAAAGACAGTTTCATTGCCTCATTACCTTTGTCAGTCTTGATCAAGAGGTTTTTTCCTTAAATCAGATATGAGCACAATCTACATCTACACGCTGTGTAAAATATAAATAAAATTGGAATGCAATTATTTGCGAATTTCATAAACACGTATTTTATCACCAATAGAACATGTTGAAACTGCAACATTTCCCCATTTAATGGGAAATATTGGCTCATTGTGAATTCCATGGCAGCAACTCATTGAAAAAAAGTTGGAACTTGGTAATATCTATCATTCTGTAACATATTTAATTTAACAAGTGTCTATAAAATGAGGGGACCAGTTACTGAAGTTTTAGGAAAAGAATGTTGTCCCATTCTTGTCAAGTACAAATAAAAAATACAAGTACAAATCAAAGATACAAGTACAAATCAGAAAATACAAGAACAAATCAAAGATACAAGTTTGTAATGTAGCCTGGGAAAACCTGGCTAGCCTGGCTACATTTTTTGTATACTTCTTGTAAGAAAGTGTGTGTCAGGTAGAGGAATGTCTCACTCCAATTTCCTTACGATTTAAAGTAAGCACACAGACAACAGAAATAAAAAAAAGCATTTTACAGTATTTTCTTATATTCTACCTCTTTATGCAGAGATTGATCAAGGACGGACAATACCTTCAGCTGTTGTTTCTCACAAGTTACTAAGGCAACCCTGAAAGGCCTCTAATGTGCACTGAACACACACATACTACCAGTAACCCACCTTCATAAAGCCTTGCTTGTAATTATGAAAGCTGTAAAACAGGCTGACATCATAACACCAGGCTGCTCCTGCCCTTGTGGAGTCTCTTTATATACGGTAGTTATATGCTTTGATTTGGAGGCGTTCCTGCTGCCTTCCGTTTGTCACAACCCAGAACAGCTAATCCCTTCGAAAACAATAAACTAAATGTTCTTTCTTTTTTCTTTATTTTACAAAGAAGTCACTGCAGGGACATCTTTAATCGGCACACACCTACTGTGTGCTCAGAAAACAACTAAATGGTGAACTCATGGTCTGCCGAAGATAGTGTCGGTGGAAAGAGGAAAATGATAAAAGTGAAAGACTGGATGAAGGGGAAATTCAAGGCGTTACCGAAATGTGGTGTCATCATCAGTTTCCTCTGCTGCTTCATTGGGCAGAAATGGGAAGAAGGGCAGTGGGAATTTTGAATGATTGCACTTGAAAATGCACAAAATGAAAGAAAAGATAGGATGTTAGAGAGGTTACCCAGATTTTTTTCTGTAGCTAAGATGTGACAGTAGAATCTGGTCCAATACCAAAAAAAAAAAAAAATGTTAAGAATTCCTCCCTCTGAAATCATAAATTGTCTGCCAATGGCCTCTCAGATCAAGGTCACTGTGACTTATCATGTCTGACATCTGACTCAGGAACAGAGAGGAAAAAACCCTGCAAAGACAAACTCTCTTGTTCTATCTCTGCTTCCCCCTTCAAGTTTCTAAATGTCTGCCAATAGTCAATAATTGAATTTATCTGCATGATAAGGACCTTTCTGTTGTATTGCCATCACATTTAACCTCAGAGTTTTGCGCACACACACACACAAGGAGGGGAGAGGTGTGAAGCCCTCTAACCGTGTGAAATATTTAAGAGGGCCAGTGGGGGAAATTCACTGTTTTTTGTTTTTGTGAAAAATGTGAAGAGACGGAGAAGGAGAGAGAGCTTCAGGAGAACCACAAACCACAAAAGCTCTCCTTCGACTTGGCCCATTTAGGTTCATTTAGACACAAAACACTCACAAGAGAGCGAGAGCGAAAGACGGGAAAAGAGTGGAAGCACATGAGCCGCAGTTATCAGAGAAACAGACAGATGAGGAAATAAAGGGTTAGAGGGAATTATGCCTTTGCACAGTTTATTAAGTCAATTCAAGTCAAGTCAAACTTTATTCATAAAACACATTTAAAAACAACGTCAGTCAAATCACTCTTTCACTTAGCTTCTGTTTCATCCTGCTTTATCCAGTATTTCTGGCATCCTGTGTGTGTGTGAGAGAGAGAGAGTGTATTCCTTTGCCTGACACTTGCTGAGAGGTCAGAGATCTTTTGAGCAGCCATCCAATTACGGGGGTGCATGGTGTTACCAAAGAGATGAGAGAAAACTGTAATTGGATAATGACACATCAGGGCTGGAACCTGTCATTAGACACTTGCAAAGACACACACGCATAGCCTACACACTCCACCATGTACACATGGAGACACACTCACAGGGTACCAACCTGTGATTACAAACCTGCTGATCTATCTGCAGCTTCAAGCTACAGTACACGGCCACTTTCCCTCTTCCTCTCTCACGCGGTGAATTGTTTTAATTTCCAAATTAAACTATGGCATTTTTGGCTTTCAAACAAATGTAAAACTTTAAATGAAAGCAACTAGATGTGTTGTGGGGCTGTTTCTGGCCCGAATCTTAACATTATGTAAACATAGTGCGTTTTAATGAGCCTGGGTCGCTGTGGTCACTTCAAACACACTCAGCTTTTAGTTAAATAATGTGAGAGCCTCTAAACTTGTGAGCAACATCTCTGGGAGCAATCGCTGGTCAGCTCCCCGTTTCCTCTCCTGGTTTCTTCTGCATCATTACCATGAACGAGGGTCTTGCGTAAGCCTCTCCAAACCAATGTGTTAGGCTCGGAGGGGAGCGAGATGGAGAGGGGAGTGAAGAGCGAGCGCAGGCAAGGGAAAAGAATTAAGAGAAAGGTGCTGTAAAGAGAAAAGGAAGATAATAGCGGCAGGGGGAGAGACAGACAAGGAGGGGTAGAAAATGAGGGGCGCAAAAAAGACCAAGTGAACAGGAGAGGCAGTGAGGGAGGGCGGTGAGGTTTTCTTTTGTGGTGGTTGGAGAGTGACAGGGGTGCCAATAGAGTGGCCAGCGATGACGGTCCCACTGGAGAATGCCGGCTATGCCAGTAGAGTGGCACTAATGGAGCCAGAGAGGGGATGCAGTTGCCTGCCCCGGAGGGGGGATATTGTGCAACTGGACAAGGCGGCTTGACACAGAGCCAAGATGGAGGATTAGAGGGGAAGGAGGGAGGCACCCGAGGCAGAGAAAGACAGCCATGTTAGGTCTGCTGACTGATTGACATAAACTGAACTTTGTCTGTCTTCTATTTGTCTGGCAAGACTCAGAGTTTCTCATTTTTGATCTGGAATATGCTCTCAAACACACTCTTAGTGCTATTCTCATTACATTATAGTTTTATATTACCAACACTTGATGACAGTTTGCAGTCTGTTTTCTTTCATTGGCGTGTACTGTCAGTCAAATAAGATCAAATTTCTGAATGTGAAATTCTCAATAACAGAGATAAAGATATAGTTGTTCATTGCTTGCTGACTTGGAAACAAATAGGAAACTAAGGTTTGAAGGCTTGTGTGAGTTTTAATCTAAGTTGCCCTCATCATTTCATTACTGCTGCTCCTCCACATGGATGCACACAGCAAGCAGGGGTCAATATTGCTGAGTTGATGTTTGTTTGATTGGGGTGAGCAGAGGAGTGTTGCATGATGAATTGTCCCGCTTACTCTATAAACCCTCCAATAATTCACCAGCCAGGCCAACTCATCCATCAATATAGGGGGGGGGGGGGCTGGATCCATACCTGCAGATACCCTGGAGAGATCATCCAGCAGGGAGGGAGGAATCAACATCTCAGCAATGCTACACCAGCATTAACTTTATGATGTATTTAAACTCTGGAGCTCATGTGATTGAGAAGATACAGTCAACATAAAATTTTGTGGGAGAAGTTAGGAGACGCTGCTTTGTTGGGAGGTATTACCACACACAGTGACCCCCTAATCACACACAAGCAAGGTGAAGCAATGCTTTGATGATCTACAAGACCTCACATGCACAAACATTGATTCACACACACACACACACACACACACACACACACTCTGCTATCGTAACTACCTGCTTCCAGGTAAGCTCTCTCTGGCTTTGGATTGGTATGTAGCCCCCTCCCAGTAAGCTACACTCAAGTTACTCACACACACATTTACACACCTGGGCACTTCACTCTGACAGACTTGCTGGCTCCAGGCTTCAGGCTACCTGCCATCTACAGTAAGTACTGACATACCACTCTACTCTCCTTTCCAAATGACTCTTTCACTCTCCTCCTTTCTTTACCTTCTCTGCCCCTCACTTTCTCCTTCTGCCCTCTATTTTTTCTTTTCACAACTAGTTCGCTACGCTGAAGACGCTTCTTTCATCATCTCAATGAATTCCTCCCCGCTCTTTTTTCCACACCATTTAAGAGAGCAAACACATCTCTAATCTTTCCTTTAAATACCCTTCATTCATTCTGTCTGTATCCACCCCTCTTCTCTCTGTCTGTTTTTCCAGGCGTAGCTCACGCTCCTTGTGCAATTTGATGGGCAAAGCAGCGGCATCACTGCTGGCAGGTCCATTATCCTGGATATCTCATTGGCTGACACTGATGCTCCCTGAACTCTGAACTTTGACACGTCATGCAGCCTCGATGGACAGGTGATTAATGAAGCTGCATGCATCCAAGATTTAGACAGGCTGGTTTTAATTTTAAAATCCTTTGCTAGATTAAATATATGCTCAGCATTTAAAATTTTGCTTTTGTAGAATAAACTGGTAAGACTCTTTTCTTTTTGCTTTCGCTGCACCAAAAATCTTTCCAGTACACATTTTCCCCTTGATTAAAAAGCTAATATACATTGTATGTTGAGTTCGTAATTTGGAAAACAGCTGTTAGACACATGGGGTTTATTGTCAAAGGGGGCGGGNTCATCCATCATTTGCTTGAAACAAGAGTTAACAATTCCTTATAGATTGCAATAATCTCATTCTTCCTCTTTAATGAGAGAAGAAAGACCTCTTCATGTACCACAATGCTTTTCAGCAGTAAAACAAACTCCAATCCCCAGAATTAATGATATACTGAATCACAACCACCTTCCTTACTATATATGCCGTTCATTAAGATTTATCGCAGAGCTTTTGTGTGTTGGAGTTCATTGTTTTGGTTAGATAAAGTTTATAAGCTCAGCAGTGTCCAGCCCTAGACTATATCATATATTTTGTCTCAGGGAGTCTTACATTGTTCGTGTGGTTTTATGTTACTAAAACTGAGGATTAAATCAATTTCATAAAGAGAAGCCGTGCACAAAAAAATGCACACTTCCTTTATCGTACATTCTGCTTCTATAACTATCTCTTATACCGGTGCCCTCTTAACAATGCCAGTTGGGCTTTGGCATGCCCTCTCCAAATTGCTTGAGAATGAATTACAGCATTGTGTTGGGTTCTGAATTGCCAAATCACTTCTTAGGAATGAGTCGCCTTGAGCAATTTGGATTCAATCATGTGATTCTTGTGATGGCAATTGGGTGAGTCACCGACACTCAACACCTCAACGCTGTTGTAACTGTTTGTTTGCACTCAAGGTGATTCATAATGTGCACACGGATGGAAATATCTGAAAACACACAAACTCACACACACAAAAAGATAGCTTTTTCTGCTATGTTGTGTGAGTTTCAAGCGTTCAAAAAGAAAAAAAAAATTCTTGGACAAAAAGCCTGTGTGTGCTGAAAAGATCTGAAAAGAGCTGTTTGCTTATTGGAGTGCATGCATGTGAGAGGTTTTATATATTTTAAAGTGCATTGAGAGAAACAGGAGGGGACAGGAAATATTGCTGAATGGTAAGACAATGTGTTTGTGCCAGCATGTGTGTGTGTGTTTGTTAAAGAAAAAAAAGGAGGGACAGAGAAAAAGCTCTATCCACAAGCGCTTCAGGCTGCAAAGGCTTAACTTCATTACATACTGTATACACACAGTGAGTGACAAAACATCTTCTGATCCAAAACACCCTAAGTAACATGGCTGCCAACAAACAAAACCTTTTTTTTTTGTTCTTTAAAAGATGTTTGAAAGATTTTTGAAAGCTATATAGAAACCCTATTTTCAATTAAACTGGGGGGCAAATAGTGAATTCAAACATAATTAAATTATCTTAAACAGAGTTTTAAGATAAGTTTTTTAATAATTGGGACAGAAAAAAAGGAGGATGGGAAGAGATGTACAATTTTAAAACAACAAGAACATACAGTTGTACAGGTTAACAGGCAACAGCTCAGTAAAATGACAGCATTTTTCAGAAGTAAATATGGGCAGGGATTTACCATTCAGCAAAGGACTGTGTGGATGAATAGTAAATACATTTAAGAATTTTACTTTTCAACATAAAAACTGCAAATAATTTAGGGATTTTATCATGTACAATATCAAACTAAAAGATCCAGAGATTCTGGAGACATTCTTTCATGCATGGGACAAGATTAAAAACTAATATTATGTGTGGGAAAGTGGGCATGAATTGTAAATAAACAAGTGTTACACTCACTATCTCAATGTTGCTCTCTGTTTTGTTTCTTATTACTGTTTTAATGGTTTCAATTGTTCCTTTGTACAGTGTCCTTGGTTGTTTTGGAATGCACTTTTAAATAAAATGTATTATTATCATTATTATTATGGACAGCATCCAAACTTCTTTTTGTACATACATTTTTCACTAGTTGTTCAATTAATCATGATGTCTTATATGTATCTTATCAAATATTTTCTTGTCACATGTATTTTAATAAAGAGCTCTTTGTAACGTAATGATGACTCTGTTTAAGACTACAGGCCAGAACATGTTGCACACGATACTTAATCTTAGCACAGAAATAACTTCTTAGATAAACAGTGGTCGCATGTGACATTTTAAACAAGTAAAAGTTTAATTTATCACAATTTTTGTTAACTAGAGGGAGGAGATTTCTCCCTCTTTCCTCCTACAAATCACCTTCTGCTTAGATCTCCTGACTGGAACATTCTTCACCTTTGACCGCTGCTAAACCCGGAGGTCATCGTCACTGTGGCAACTAAAACGCTTGACGCCCTCTGTCTTGATTAAAAAACATTATTTACTCAGAGAAAATTTCATTGTCTCAACCTTTGACCTCTCTCTTCCTTTTTCTTTCTCCTCCCCTTCTGCGTTGGTTAACTATCGACGTGATGGGAAAGCCCTCATCCTCTGAAGGTTTACTGCACTCTTGTGCGACCATAGTGTTAAAGCTTGTCGTCTCGGCTGAGGTGGTGTGTGTGATGGAGAGTCAACGTGTGTGTGTGTGCAGCATGGTTAAGCTCTTGCAGAAGACAAAGCCACAACATTCAGCGCTGCTAAGCAACAATGCTGCCTGGTAGAGCCTCATCGGGGCACCGTTTAGCAGAGGATTAGAGACTATTAGAAACACGTAAACACATACACACACCCGACAACTAGCCTTATCAACTAATCAATTCAAACTTCCATTCAACCCAGATGGAACTTACTGTCTCCATGAGTGGAGAGATGATTGAGAGAGTTTAACTTAACTTACCCTCAAATTTTGTTTTCCTTATACTTAATCAACCAAGTGCACAAACACTGCTTTTCCTATTTTCTCCTGTATCTATATAAGTGCAATTCCATTCACCTGTTGTCAATTTGTCCATAAAACAACCAGCATTGAAAGCCAAAGAGGAGAAAAATATTAAATCTAGATATGACTCAAAGGTTTTTATACTTGGTTGAAGTGGTGGGTAATGCACTGAAGCAATGTATGGAGGAAATAGTCTCAATAATCTCCTATCATTGACAAAAAGAAATGTCCATGTGCAAAAAAAACAAACCTGCAGATGTGTAAGGAAACAGGGAAAATATCAGTTTAACTCTAGCCTACATGCTTTTCAAGTATAGTGTAAATCTGTTGCACGAATATCCATATTCACAAACTGGTGGTTGATTTTTTTTTTTACATGTGACTGTTCAGTTTGTATGTGGATAATGTGTATCAAGACCAAACACAACAGCCCCGGTCAAACATAGTAACATTCAATTGGATTTGATTGAATTTGATTGAAAAAAATAGTGAAAGATGTCTGGTTTGGGCAATTTTAGATTGACGTTAATCTTAATTTCATCTGGGTTTGTTTCATCAATCATCCTGAGAGTAGAAACTGCAGCTGGAGGTCTGGACAGAAAACCTGGTAGAAGACATTTGGAAGCCTTTTAAAAAAAACAAAAAAACACAGATGTGCTGTACCTAAATAGTGCTTAAAAAATAAATACATAAAATATTTATGGTGGTAGAGATTTTGGATTGTGCTGTCATTTTCAGTGATGCAATCTGCTGGACTTGTCACAAATATCATGTCATATCCCAACTTTACACTAACTGCCTATCCATTAGTGCGACTACATGGTGTTCAGACTCTTGCTATATTGAAAATATTTCCATCTTACTTGGTACAGCCTTGTATGATTGCTGCAGTTTGTTATGGGAAAAAAAACAATACAGTCTTTCTCCAGACATGACAATAACACATTCAGTTACAGTCAGAGAGATGTAAAAGACAGCATGCCTGCAAGGGGATAAATATAACACCATCAGCCAAACATTTTTAAAAAATGGACAGGTAAAGTGAATAACAATGATCTTGTTACAGTTGTATATCTAATATGGTGTAAGGTATTTGGGATACACTAGCTTATAACTTAACAGTCAGACCTTAAAGCGGAACAGGAACAAAAAGACAAACATCATATCTGAGTGACTTTTGCAATGATCAGACTGTGATGGGTTTGCAGCATGAAAAATTCATCCAAAAGCATCAGAAAACATATTCAATCACAATTTTCTATGCAACAGGTTGCTAAGCCAGTAAGTGTCCATGTTGACCATGTCCATCACTGAAAACATGAATGAAGCAAGAGAGATCAGAACTGGACAATGAGCCAATGAAACAATATGATGAGTTGTACAATATTGCTATAGACCATGCACACCTCATTGTAGAAACCAATTGCTATAGTGGGATAATGTGTCCTGCCTTACTGCATTGAAATAGCTTAAGGAGAATAAAAGTGTAAGTTAACCTGGCCTTGCAGTCCGAGCATCTATGGGATGTTCAGGAGAATCAAGTCTGACCCATGAAAAGCCACATGTCACAACTAATCTGTAAGTATCTGATGCCACAGTACAACTTCAGTGGTTTTGTAAAGAGTTGTGTTGTGGACCATTGATTTTTCATCATAGTTTCTGGTATTGTTTATGTTTTCTGTTCCCTTGATTATGTTGTTTTTGGGACCCTCTATTTCTGCAATGCTTTCATTCAACTTGACTGTAGAATTAGTAAAACTAGTACTTTCTGTTATGCTCATCTTGAAGTTGCACTTCAGAAAAGTTTATGTAAAATTTAAAATTTGGAAAAACAGTTGTGGCGGTTCAGGAGAAATGAAACCACCAAATGCCAATTAGATCTAATGTACCAAACATGGTAATCACATGACTGTTCAGCTCTTTCTCCATCCGAACAGGAAATGTACCTAATACTGAAAATAATGAGGAATTCTTGAAGACCTTGCTCCATTTTTATAAACCATGGCAGATTGTGTTTGTGTATTGGCAATGCTAATGTAACGGGTTCAGCCAGAAGTTTCCAAGTTTATTTGTTTCTACTGGAAAAAGCCCAGGTGCATATTTTCTATGAAGCAGCATCTTAAGTTTGTTTAAATTTTGCTTCACCAACACCCACAACTGGGTAATATGTTAATACATGAAACAAGTCCACAGTCTTCCTGCAGTGTCAGGACTTTTGAGGGATACCTTTAAATTAACAGACAAAAGCCCAGATAAACAACCTAGGACTAAACTGTGACTTGGTAAACTGCTGCAGAGGTGCCCTGCAACCAGAAGTGATCAACCCTCCACAAATCGCTCACAAAAACACATCAACGTATATGTATGAATACACACAATCTCAACAATCAAGCCTCATATTCAGACATAACCATACTTTTCAACTGTGGAAGCACTGACCTATTCTCTTATCCTCCCATAAGCCTCTCCCTTCATCAATTCCTCTTTCATCTCTCCCTCTTTCATCTCACTACTGATTTCTGTTCAGCAAAGAGAAAGGAGAGAGCTGGCAGAAGAGAAAAGAGGGGGGAATCTAATGCATTGTATTTTTGAGGACTTCAAGCAAAAGCTTGTACACTGTTCACAGAATGCAAGAAAAACAGCAAGACAGTGATGACAAGGAAATGAGAAGGAAAACATGATGCACAAGCTATGAAATTGTATAATTAGAATATAAAAAAGAAAATTACAGGAATGGATAAAGACACAGTAAAGAAAATCAGATACTTTTTTTTAACACTAATTTGAAATGTGACTAAAGAAACTGGGCGGACAGTGCTGCAGAGATTTTAGGGACTTAATTATGTTCTTTAACTGGAAATTTAAGAAGTTATATTGCCAAAATTGTACTTGGATCAATTGACCCTTTGTCAATGATAAGTTTTCCTTTAAAAAAAGAAATCAAATACCATTTAACGAAATGAGACCAAGGAACATAACAGACACGATGTCTCAGCGTCAAATCTGACTGGTACCCTCTTCACTGAAAGCTAGAGTGTGAAGACTTTGTCTTCTATGGAGGACTTTGTTTGTTCGAAAAGTCTGGTTCATTTGGGGAAGTGAATATGTGTAAACAAATTCTGACGCGGACCAAAGAAGCAAACTCTGGTCTGCCTACAAACGTAGCTCCCGGTTTGCTTCAAGTAAATCAACCACAGGAAACAAACTACAACCCAAAGATCATTGTAGATTCAACGCAGGGCATTGTGGGTAAACACAACCAAAACATGTGCACATGTAGGATGATATGCGGCTCTGGCTGGGAGAAATGTCTCGCGGTAAGAGGTGGAAAAACGCGGTAAAAGATAAGACCACGAGGATCAGATGCTGCTCTTTGTTTGGCTCTTATGTGGTGGAAACAGACGTTCTGGATTAACCAAGAGGTGAAGGCATTTTCTTCCTCGCTGTTTGTCACAACAAATATGATAAACAATGCTACACGTTTCCATTCGGAACGTAGTAGTGGTCAAGTAGTCACCCTGGGAAAAGAGATGCATTGATAATTGTTTTATAATCACATCACAGCCGTCTGAAACATAATCAAGTAGAATTGTGAGGTGCCTAAAGAGTCTCACCCCTAGTGTTAACCCTTCCCCTTTAAACCCCTAACGGCTAATTTGGAAGCTGTCTTGCATCCGGTCTTTCTGAGCCAATAAAAGTCAGTTAAACATTGTGTCTTGTATAATCTTTTGCTCAGTCTCTTTCTCTCTTTCTTTTAGTTGCCTCTTCCGATAATCTCCTCTTGCATTTCTTAGATGAATCACCAAGAATGATGATATCCAGTTGCTGCCATGTGATGCAGTTGCGTAAAGCAAAATGCAGCTGTCAAGTCATTAATTGTTGACTATCAATCCATCTTTTGTCCATTATCCAGGACCAAGATGTGTGGCCTTCCTTTCTCCAGCCACCATCTCCAGCTCTTGGTTGGGGAGGTGGGGAAGGGGGGTGTCCTTCATAAATCAGCCAGAAGATATAATCTCTCTGGTGACTCGTGGTTCTTGCTCCAAATCGGCACGTTGTGAGACATGAAAAAAGTCCAGTTTCAAGCACTAGACAAACAGTTTATACAAACAAATTATGGAGTTATTTTTAAAGGCAGGACAGTTTACAGAAATCTACTTTAGCCTCTAGACACCAGCAAAGCTGTTAAATATAAGTTAGTAATGGGGGAAAAAGATTCAATCACTTGGCCTTTGATTTTAACAAGTCTGAAATTAATACAGAGGCATCATTTTTTATTTAGATGCATTAAATGTGTTTACTTGCTCTATCACTGAGCAAATAAACCGTTATCCTTTATAATACAGGGCAAAAGTCATTTAATACACAAGGTAAATACTGTTAGTGTTTACATAGCAATAAAAAAAAACTCTTCATAAAAAACAGTAAGTGTTATGTAAAGTAATATGCTTTGAGCTTTTTTTGTAGTTGTTTAGTCCATATGTACAGTATAATTATTGTTTACTGTACATGTCATATATGTTTAACAATTTTTTTCAAATCTTTTATGTACTGTATTGATTTTTAGTGGGTATCAGATCGCTACGCTGTAATATCCATATCCTTTTCATACTGTCGGGGTGATGTCCAGTACTACACAACCAAAGGTGTGTTGTCTGTAATTGTGTGTTCTGATCTCATAGTGAAAACTTGTGATTTCTTTGGCTCAGGTAACCGTTGGTTCTTGTCCAGTGCTGCGAGCTATTACTAGCCCATCTTGTTTTACAGAGTCTCTCTAATGAACTGGCTCAGTCTAATCCACTACTCAAAGAGAGTAGCTGCTCTCTTCGCTTTCTGTCCCTCTTCTCTTTCTCAGAGCAAACAGTCACAGCTGTGGTCCTCAGTATTACTGCTGTGTGGATACAGTGATCAACAAAAGGAGGGAGGGAGACCGGAGGGTCGTGGGGGTGGGTGTTACACATACAGAGACACAGAAAGAGTTTTTGGGGATATGCCCACCACATGGTGCCTCCAGATGTGTGTGTCAGAGTAACCTAATAGAGTCCAGGCCCTGGGGTACTGGGGACAGCTGAGAGCGTCTCTAATCTGGGAGGTAAGGGGTGGAGGGATGCGAACACAGGTGTTCCAAATAGAAATCATGAAGAAGTTTTTTTTTTATAGGAACTCGTCCACACTTGATGGTCTTTAATTGTTTCTGTACTTGTATATCTGCTGTCTATGTTATTATTATGTTATAGGCAAATGTGTTTTTGAAAAAAATATTATACAACTGAGTTTGTGTATATATTGTTTAACAGACAAAAATTTTTTTTTTTTCTACTGCATATAAATTGCAGACAAACTTATTTGTTTTTAGCAAGATAAGTATGTTACTGTAGGTCTGTTCTTCCAGCATGAAACCTATCCAATATGGATTTTCATGCAGTGAATTTATTGCAGTGATACCCTCAATTCTTAGAGTAACATGAGCAGATTAAGATTTCCACATCCTGGATTATTTTACATACAGTATGTCAATGCATAGTTGAGCAAATTTGATAGATATCGATTGTATCCATGGATTCTTTGACTTGTCATCCAGTGACTCCACCATCGTGTGGCATGTTGACGTGTTGCATTAGCATTTAACTCAAAATGTCACTATATTATTAATATTATGTCATTATTCATTCTGAAATAGACAAACTGTCTGTGATCATAAGATATGACTTGTAAGCCTTTTGTTAATGAGTAAAGATGGACTATGTTGCATGTGTTTTGTGCAAATAAAACAACACACGGCACAACATCAATCTCCTGAGCTTGGAACCTGTGAGTAAAAAGCATGGTCAGCCCATTACACGATAATTTTAAATAACTGTGCTTCCTTATTGCCTCATGTGGCTTGTAGCAAACCATGTGGCTTGGTCTAAGAACACATTCCATTTACTTGCCACTTTCTGTCCAATTCTATAAACATTATCAGGGTTTTTTGACACTCAGTTGTTTGTGTCAATTTAAATGCTAAGATCCCAGCAGCCCTGCAAATCTGACAGCTTTTTTTTTTAACATATTCCAGTTTGTCCAAAGTTTCTTCAAGTTAAATGACGATAAATCGGCATTCATTATGTTTAATCCCCCATTTAAGTACTGTTGGTTGTAAGAAACAAGCAGAAACAAGTAGTTTCATCCAGGCTAACAGTAACATTTGGTTGTGGCCTCACTTTTGATGCTCATGTTGTTTAGTCTTGACTTTTTTCCAGTTTAAGATGATTAAAAAAAGAAAATAAGAAAGATCAGGGAATTTCTTTCAGTCCTGGCTTACAAAAAGTTCTGTCAACTTGACAGTTGTAATTCAGAATATTCAGATATATCTATCTCATCCATCTCCAGTTGGTCTAAAATGCTGCAGCTAGATTCATTACTTTGGCAAAAAGGTACAAGTACATCACCCCTGTGCCTGCCTCCTTACATTAGCTCCCAGCTAGATTTCATATTAATTTTTCAAATCTTACTGTTCACCATCAAAGCTTTAAATGGCCTTGCCTCAATACATCACAGAATCTCAGACATATTGACCTGCTATGTGCCCTCCCAACCACTAAGATCTGCAGACAGTGCCCTGTTAACTATTCCCAGATCACATTTTTGTGACAAAGAGATCCGGCATTTTCCATTAGCCTCATATGGAATTCTTTGTCCATTGAACTCAGGCACACTAAGTCGCTCGCTATAACTTCAAATCCTTCCTTCAAATTTTCCACCTTGTGAAAGCTTTTGGCAAAATCTCTCTACCACACGTTTTTATTATTGAATTCTTGTGAGCATTTGATCTCACTTGCCTTATCCCCTCTAGTAAAGCAATTTGTAACATTTTTGTAAAAAAAAAGGTGCAGTGCCAATAATCATCATTATCATAGCATCTTGCAGATTGTGATTGGTATCACTATGGCAGGAAAACATTGAATAGGCAGAAAGCGTCCCTAATAAACCAGCAGAAAAAGTTCACATACATGCCTCACACCTGGCCTCCCACCAATTTAACTTTGCCCTCAGAGCCTTAAAACCACTGTGCCATGCAAAGGTTAAACACATTCAGTAAATACTCACATACAAACACACATACTTGGATTGTCCAAGCCCCCAAAAAAGTAAAAACATAATTTTCGTAATAGCAGGTTGAGCAAGTATTCATTTATAGCAGTGCTGTTGCAAAATGCAAAGCCACTCAAGTTAGCACATACCTTCAACTCTCAAAATCAAACCCAACATAATTCCTCTTCAGATGATCTCAAGGATTTCCTTGCTGTGATTTAATACTTCACAATATACTAATGGTTCTGCCTCTGTGGTTTCATGTTGAATGACTTGTCTGACTAATCAGTTTGGCAAAATCAGTTTTATTGTCATCTAACAATTATTTTCGAATTTGATGATTCATTTTCTTTACGTGAGCAATGATGATTTTATCTAGTAATTTAATTAATTTGAGGGGAAACACAATTTTCATACTTCATGTCATTAATGCTGCGGGCAGCTAACATTAAGGCAGCTTGTCAGTGACAAGCTGAGCAGAGCAATATATGTGAGTTGTATTTTTACCTCAGCCCACACGCTGAGCAAAATGCCAACTCTTGGCCTTGAGAAACATACACTTGCAGAAAGACAGACGCACATGCAGACACACACCCTTAGACAGGACAGGTCAAGCCTAACCAACCACCGTAGCAGCCGCAGAACATAAACAACTTTCACACACTCTGTGAATCATCTAAGCATTTCAGTATAGCTTCAGATAAATATATTCAGCCACATATATAAATATATACAACCATAATTATTCCCTGAGACCACAAATGACCGTGACGGGAAGTTAGTTCCCACAGTTTCAGCCGCGTTGCAGCCCAGCCCTTCAGTACTGGGAACCCAGAGCTCAGTTTACAGTGCAGGCGGCCAGGCTGTGAGTGCAGAGTGGAAGGTGCTCAATGACAACAACCAGCATTTTTTCTTTTCTTTTTTTTTGTTTCAATGCAAACTGGAGTATTTATGTTCTGCGACTAGAATATTTTGTGCCTGTGAAACACAAAAGGTAACCTTAGAGGAGAAACCAGTTTTATCATTTGTCTTCTTACACCTCCTTTTGTCTGCAATGCTTACTTTCTCTTTTCAATTCCCTTTAACACACATATACACACACAAGTACACACACACACTCTTCCCAGTGGGCAGCAGCTGTTCGGAGTGCTAATCTCCATTAGCTACTGAACTGGCTTCTATGGAGACATCCATATAAAATGTGTCTTTCACTCTTCTAACGCCTTCAACCAAGTGATACAACAACACTAAAAGAACAGGTGTCTTTCTTTACGTAGCATCTTTAACATAATTCTTCCTCTCAGCCATGCTGAATTTAAGCACCATGTGGTGAAACACAAAAACACACCAATAAGCATCAACACTCATCTCCTTTGATAGAACAAATTAATACATTGTGAAATTGGGCATGGACTCAGTGATGCAAAAGAAAAATGAAAACATGACTTACAGTCTGTAGAGTTTCGTCGTTCCAAGGAAAAGCAGCTCTGGAAACACAGCCAGATTATTCCGATTCAGGCGTCTGCAAAACAACACAATGTAGTTTAGCTACGTACCTCCTCCAAACAGCGTGGGTGAAACAAGTGTGTATAACTAGCATTTAAAAGAGATATGTTTGCTTCCTGATCATCATGTTTACCTACTGCTGGGATTTCAGTGTAATTTAAGTAAAGTTCAGGATAATGAGATGGATGATGATGTCTTCTTAAAACAAATGTCCAAGGAGGGATTTGCAGAAAAAATAACTTTTCATGATTTAAAGGGTACAACATGGCTACCAGACAAATAGTGAACCTGTGAAAGATGAAGGGNAAGAGGTTTGGATGGAGGGGGAGGCTTTTCCTTTTTTTTCACAAAGACGTAGGAGAGGAGGCGATGTGGGAAAAACAAACAGGCAGTCTGGCTGGGCTACCGAATGTGTGAAAAGGACCCCACTGAGTAAACAAGGCCCTCACAGGGGAAGAACCCACAACAACTCATCATCACGCACGCACACACACACACAAAAAGGAGAGTTGAGAGAACTCGGGTGAGTTTAATAATCTGGGTGCGATCATTTAACCCCGGTTGAGTGGAGTGAAGAGGTTTGTGTGCCAGTGCATTTTGGTGTGGGAGGTTGTGTCTTGATGTGAGTCAGAAGAGAGTGAGGCCACAGAGAGACACAATGAGAGACAGGCTGCTGAAACAGTTTAACCCTGACACACATACACACAAACATACACAATGACAGGCCCAGCGACCAATGCTGCGTTGGCTGCTACTGGACAGGAATAAAGAAAGGGCAAGGAAAGGAAACAGGGGAACAGGAGTGACTTGGCACTTGCTAGCAAGGTGCAGGACTGGCTAAAAACCCACAATTTACATGATTTATATAGGCAAATCCATATAAACTCCAGAAATATTACAAAATCCACTCCAACAAAACCTCAACTCCATCCAAGAATTCAAAAACCTCCCTTTCGTTCTGCTCTTTTTGCTTCATTAAAAGCCACTGTGGGCTCTCCTTAAATAACATCTCCCACTCTGCACCCATCTTCCACCCAAGAGTGCACAGCTATACGAACATGCTTGCGCACATGCACTCATATTCATATTCCACGGTTACATCAGAGGTTGCTTAAATATTTAACATCCCACAGAAATGATGTTTCTAAATTATTCACTCCTCTTCCGTTAACACTGGCTCTCGCAGCTAAGAGCCCCACATGGTCCTGTGGAGAGGCCCACTCCCCCTGCAGCTCCGGCCCAGCCATGAGCACCCGTTAGCAGGCTAGACATCCCCCTGGGAGAGTGTGTCCGGACCGGTATTGGAGGTGGGGAGGAGTGATGATGCCAAAGAGGTGGTATGAGCTCATCCTCTTAAAATAGTCCTGGCCTGACAATGTCGTCAGACTTAGATACTCAGAAAATAAAGTAAAAGGCACAGAAATCTAGTCCAGTTTGTTACATTGCACCGGAAAGGGACAAAGGTGTCTAAATCCACCTTATTGATTTGATAAAGCATCAGTCTGATTATGGCGTAGTTTACAGATTTTGGTTTTCAATCAACACAACAATATAAGATACATTTAACAAATGGCTTCCGGATGAGGAAGCACAACTTTTTTTTGTTCTTGAGTTGTTCATAATGAAGGTCATAAATTGCTATGGTAAAAACTGTTATTTTTTCTGTATGCTGCCTTTCTTTAACCTACACCTAGACATGATCATTATAACATCTAACCCTGTAAGATACAGCATGTGATGAGAAGCTGTCTCTTGTTGTCCAGCGTCTCTAGTGCGGGATGTTCACAAACACTAAGCAACACCGGAGCATTGATGGCAAACAGTCATCAATGCTCCATCAGTTTTCTTATAAAAAACATATAAACAGTAACAGTACACAGATATATACACATTGTAACAGCAGTTTTGACTTTGACATTATGTTGATTTTTGACGGGATGGTAAAAATGAAGGCATGCAATCAATATGTTACAGTAGTAACTCTGAAGGCTACCACACACCCGATAAGACTGTTTGCACATCTGATAGGAATCAGGTCATATAACAGTCAGCCTGCAGTTGGCTTGTCAACATCTTGAAATCATGCTGTATTTCCTATGTCACCTAAAGTATCAATAAAGCCAGAGCTTTAGCACCAGCCTGTTACTTTGTTTTTGTTAAATCAATGTAAGAATAGGTTTACATGCTGGTATTTAGAAACAGCAGTTGCCTGCATTCTGTAATGGACAAAACCAAACAACGCATCTTTCTGTTGTGTGGATCTGATTTACTTAGAGGAAACATAAAAAGGGGGCACTTTCTCAAACAGTAGTAGGAATTGAATGAAGAATATTACTGTAAATATAGCTGACGCATGAATGACTAAATGCTAAAACTTTACCACACTGATATAGCCAGCAATGTAACGAAGACAAATTTCTGTCACTTGAGACAGACAATAAAGTTTTTCTTATCTTATCTTATCTTAACTATGTACCTGACAAGGGCTTTCAATAAATTTATGCTGCATGGAGATTAAAGAACTCATAAAGCATTTTAAAATTTTATTTTCTTCTTATCTTTTTAAACCCTTACACACAAATGCTTATATTTTTCTCTTTTTTTAACCCTTTCATGTTTACACTGAATAAAGAGAAATTTTGATGTTTTTTTTTTCCTTTTTTTAAATTTCCTTGGAACAATAATTATAAGAATCGCTATATTCTTGATTTTTTTACACTTACACAGAATGGATTTGAGTAATAAAATGTTTCAGCAAAGTAAATAACTTTTTGATTTGTGTAAAAACGCACAGAAAAGCAGTCATCCAAACTGCTGAGTATTTTATAAGGTTTGACTTGTTTTAGATGGCAACCAAATCTGCTTTTCTCCTATTAGCTGTTAGCCTGAGCATGACTTCAGTTTATTGGAGATTTAAAATATAATATTCTGTCTAGAGCAACTGCTTGTGTTCTTGCAAATATGCTTTCAATCAGCAGTGTGACTACTTCACATTTAGAATTATTCATTTAGTTTTCCTTTGTTTTTGTTTTTTTGTCCTGTCCAGCTAGGTAGCAAGCATGCATTTAACATCTAAACAACAGAAAACCAAAATAGCAGCGTTTTCTGATCATTCAGTGTATTTTTTTCAATCGATCGACGTACGAGCACATAGCATCAACCAACGTCACATGTTCTACCTTTGAACTTGTATACTGGTTTGCAGTGCTCAAACCTATTTGAGCCTTTTTGTTTTTCAACCTGTTGGAATGTGTCTTTGTCTTTTGTGGGCGTGTGCATGCAGATACCATAAACAGTTACTTTCACCGCCATGTCTCATTTGTCAAAGTGTGGCTGAAAGTGAATGAAGACTGTGGAACCAGCACTCTGAGGTGTGAGTGTGACTCCAATGAGTTAAGGTCACACTGTGGTGTGGTGATAATCCTTGCAGTCATAAACAGATGCTGGAAGGCCACAAACCACACAGTAAACACACTCATTCTGGCAAGCATGCATATTGCACCACAACTTTGTGCATACACTCGCGATTACACACACAAACATAAAAGTCAGAAATACACACCCAGGCTGTGTACTTGCGTGGTACCACAGGGTTACGGGCTCAACAAATATTACTTAATTGCTGCTATAATACACATTTTGTACAAATTACCTATCACGAGCGCACATCATAGTTATAACCTAAAGCCTTCCTGACATTTCAATGACCTGAAGAAACTTACTTTTATCCAAAACCACTTAAAAATGACCACTCTGTGAGCATGTGTGCATATCTGTGTCATCACTTCATGCTTTTGGTTCATAGCTCATGCATCTGAAGTGAGCCAAGATCCATAATCAGCCAAAGATTTACACTCTAAAATCTGATTTGTTATTCTAAAGCTGATGGAAGATACCATCTCTGCCTCAAAACACAGAAATGCAGAAATTGTCTCTTATCACCTGACCAGTAAATTCCTTCGCTATCAGCCGAAAAACCCTGCTGCATTGAAAAGTTCTTCCTCTAAATTATGCTTGAACTAGTGTTTAGCGGCAAATATGACAAATGTTGGCTGCGGCAGACACATGTAAAAGTCTATCTCTGTTTACTTTTCTTTGTTTTCTTTTTGACAGAACTGATGTAGTGAGAATGCTTTTGTATCTTCACCGAGCAGATAATTTCAAGCTCTGCTGCTCAGTGAAAAAACAATGGAGAAGAAAACATTAAATCGTTGAAACTTTCCCCTGAAATGATTGTGAGAAAAGCGTTATCACTCACAAGTTTTAAAGCTAATCATCCAGCACAAATTCAGGGATTTTCTTTGAAGTGCACATCCGTTGGTGAACCTTTGTTACAATCATGTTTTGCTTTTGTTGATTGTCCTCATATCAGAGGATGTTCTCCTGGATTGACGCATAATCATTTAAGGTAGCCTATATGTATTTCTTATCAAATGATACCTATCACTATTTGCAATCACCTTTGCGTGATTTTCACTCTCAACATTATCTTTGAAAATATGGTCACTCAATCAGAGGTAGACATTAACTGACTTCTGTTCTCTGAAATCATTGTCTTACTCTCAGTAATTACTTTTTTATTTTCTCTGCATGTCTTTGACGCTTATCTCATTTAGTTTCACTGACTTTGAATAGGATGGGTGCTACAGACCAGTCAAATGTGAATGAAGGATAAGAGATCAGGAACTCTTCTCTTTCCTATTTTGCACCCACAGGGAGAGAGTGAAGAATGTAAGACATTCCTATATAAACAGAACAATAGACCAGCGGGCCAGATGGGTGAATAAGGAGCAAAAACACAAGGAGAGGTTAAATAATGACTGACAGACATGAAGAGTGTGTTAGTGGGTTTGGTGGGCAACAAAATTCAAGATAAAACCAGTACTGACAGAGCAGCCTTGCGTGAGGGAATGCACATGCATGAGTGTATGCACACAAGTGCATGTTTTTGTGTACGTGCATGTGTGTGTTGCAACATGCCTATCTCTGCAACACCTCCTTCCCCAAGGGTGCTGGCCCACACCTGACCCCGCCTTGCCCAGCCCTGCAGGGGCTGTTGCAAAAGAGGATGGAGAAGGGGAACCGTTTTCTGCCCCTGTGGGGGGCAGTCACTGTGGATCCATCAGCCCAGCTTAAGGCCCTCTCCATTGGGCAGTTGTGCCCAGCAGGCCCCCTCCTACCCCCAAGAGGCCGGAGGCCTTTGAAATGAGCCCCCAGAC
>JAPMNP010644130.1:0-14906 GCA_029874935.1 Atherina boyeri | reverse complement strand
CTAATAAGTGGGTTTGTTAGCCTTGCATGACCGCTGCTATAATAGCAGTTTCCCACCAGCCCCGCTGGCCCGGAGCCCCACAGAGCTGCTGTTGACTAACTTCCACAAAGCCCCCTGACTCAGCAGAATGTGAACAAGCAGACGGGAATACGGGCCAGGTCGGACTCTGATCCATCCACATCCCATACTGTATCTCCTCTCTAATAGACAACGCAACCTTGGCAGAGGACAGCGAATGCATCACACTGGCAGCAAATTAATCTATTGTCTAGAAGTTACATAGTCATGTTTTATAAGGGTCACTTGGGAGAAATACCTAAGTTAAGTCATTTAAATGCATAAAACAGTGAGCTTCTGAAAGCACTGGGATGATTTGTAACTGCTTCTTTGCACACCTTAAATAGAGCGAGACAAAGCGTAAAAATGAGAGGATTTTGTCCCTATCATTATTTTTCCAGTATTCTGATTATCTGCTAATAAGGGACAGAAATTCATTTTGTCTGCATGTATTGTATGATTAAAATGCTGCAAGGCACAGAGCAGAACACCTGACCTTGCTGATTGTACCACATCTGCCAGTTTTCTAAAGTGTAGGAACATGTTGTTCTGCACATTGCAGAGATTAGCTAACTGTGTGTTTTATAGCATGATGGAAGATTCACTGGCTTCAGTCTCCATTTCAAAGAATGTGCTTATTGCTATACGAGCCAATGCCATAGTGAATAATTACCACAAGATGGGGTATTTTGGAAATGCGCCAGACAGCTTACACTAAAAACTGATATGGCTATTTTTAGCTTAAAAGTCATGTGTTTTTTTTCTGTTGGTTATCATATCAAGATGGATAGCACATCCTGACACTTGACGCAGCATCATAGGTGAGAAAAACAGAACAGTATTCTCTGCTACACATCTGTTACACAGGCTACTTAATTTGAAATCTTTGGAAAAAAAAAAACAGAGCACACAGCTGTTCCCACCGCTGCATCAGTTATTGGAAGAGTATCAAACAAAACTATGAATAAATCCCCCCCCCCCTTACCTGTCACAGAGGAGCATCTCTGATGTAAGAAGATACTGTAGAAACACTAAAAGATGGCGTACAGTATCTGATGGCCTACATGGCATTTTCAAGGAAAATAGGGCAGCCTACACAGTCTTACATACTGTTCGTGAGATCAGTATCAGTGGGTGTGTGGACAAGAAAAATGGCTGCCTGCTACAAATGCTTAGTAGGAAAATGAGTCAGAAGTTCTTTGTCACATATAAGACTGTCGAGGAAAGAAGGAGGGAATAAAAAAGCTGACCTTTCACCTTATCATCACACTAATAAAGTTTTCTGAGGATTTGGAACCTGTAGAAATCAGTAAACATTTCAAATATGTCAAAATATATTTTCATTGAGCTGATCCTAAATGCTTCCATGGTTTACTTTTGGTTTTAAAAAAAAGCTACTTTTCTCCAATCAGGTTTTAAGTATTACTCCCCCAGCCACACCCCCTTCTTCAAACAAAGTCTACTCTGACTATAAAACCAAAAGCTCAACTTGCGGCTCTAACATACAGGTAGGTGTCCATGGACAGAGTGAGAACAAAACACAAACCAAGTCCTTGTGATGCTGTACGTAACCAACCAGGGAATGACAAACATGAAACCAAAAATAAACAGAAATAAAAGAAGTAAAAACAATAGCAATTGCAAGAATCGCTTCCAAATCCTCTCTCAATGACCATTAGGACTTTTTTTTTCTAAGTAAACCCCCCAGAGACATCCAACACCCATCCCCCAAGGATAATAGGTATGTCTCTAGGAGACGCCATATGCTTTGAGAACTGTAATATTCGGATGAGAACATGTTAGTTCCTGGCTTCTGGAGCTGTTTTGCTCTCAATCCTTTCCTAGGAGATATAGCTGGCTCTTCAGCTGCTGTGTTTGTCTGTCATTCTGTGTGAGGTATGTTGTGTGCAGCAGGTTCTCAGGCCTGCTATGGCTGCAGAGATACTGGTGGGAGCGGCTAGACTGACTCAAAATAGTAAAAAAGAAAACAATTAAAAGATAGATTTTTAAATGCTGTAATGGGTTGACGCTAGGTCCAACGTTTGGTGATAATCACTCTGAGATAAATGCCATGAGAGACTCTATTCACATATATGCAGCCATGACACAAAAATACTCATTATATCAGTTTAATGGCACCTTTAAAGTGTTTTTATTTTCCTGCACATCCCAAGGGGGGAGATGTCAGCCCCCTGCTGTCAACCAGTAGAAAGTAGGTTTCGTGCTCTCATTGTGAGCTCGGGATTGCAGTCAACACAAGAGAGAGATGCAGAGGAAAAAGCCCACTGGTTGCCATGGTAACCACTTCCTCATCCATCGTGACTTGATGCTCCTCTAGACTAAGGATGAAGTAGCAACAAGGAGGCAAATGAAGCCTCAGAGGAGCCTTTGACCATGAGCTTTGACACATCATCAGCCAGTCTGCCCGAGGCGGTGTGACTGTTGCTGCACTGCGCTGCAGGATTCAGGCCGCTGAAAGAGTAAACTCTGCCATTGTTGCTGGAGCTCTGTAGTTCATGTCACCTAATGGGTGATGGGGGTGGCAGTGGCGGTCATTTGATTTTATAATCCTCTCGAAATCTACCAGAGTGAGATTATTTCATCCCACACCGAGGCGATGTTACGGCTCAAACTTTGAATCAGTGATCCCTGATGAAGGCCGGAGCGCGAGTGAACAGCAGGCCGACTTAGATCCAAATATTTAATCAACAAGCTGATCTGTCTCTCAGGATGACGACCCAAGCCTCGTGGTGAGATACAGGCCTTAAAGAGCAAATGTAATCCCTCTAAAACAAACAGAATGATGGTCTAAAAATAGTGAATCGGTGAAGATCTTATTGTGTAAGACACATATTTTAAGAACATGATAATGTTTCTTAAGAATCTACCACTAAGAATATACCACTATGCCAACTTAACACTGAAGCTCCCAGGAATATAAGATTGCATTTTTCTAATCTAATACAATCATCAGCAGCTCTACAACAGTTACAACATAGAAGCAGCTCATCACTTTGGTGGATGATGCTGTACTGGGTTGTAGCTCTGGAATGCATTACATCATAAAATACCAAACGGGTTTTCTTATGCTGAGCCCCCGAACTCCAACACACATATGGACAGATGGTCTGTTTTGTAGAGATGAGGCAGGTATTGGTCACCTTTATTAATAAACCCATTGATCATTTGCCCAGCTAATCATTTTATAAATGAACTGTCTGAAAATGTAATATGTATATTTATATACTTACATCACGTAAAACAAATAATCGCTGACGTTTCAGAGACTGAAAAAAGTATAATTTTGGTTTACTATTAATCCATTTTCAAATAAATGACTATTTGACTTTCCAACCCTTATCCAATTATCGTTTTAGCTGAGTGTTAATTATCCAACGTGAACATGTTATTTGATCCTCAACACATAAAAACCTGTGGGCAAACATTTGTTAACTTGACAATAGATTGTTGTCTGAATTCATGGACTAATAATGTATTGTGCAAAAAGGCAATACATGTAAATTAGGAAATAAATAAACTCCTAAAAAACTTATAAAAAGCCCAGATATATACTTTTTACTTAGTACTAAAGTCTATAAATGCTCAGTTCACAGTAACACAAACAGAGCCCAATGGTAACATGTCAGAAGCTAGAAACAGCTAATTTGGGGATTATTCTTAAATAAAACTGCCATGACGAATGAAAATCCATTTAGACAGATGACTATAATTTTGCTTTACTATCAACCCTTAGCTGTGAATTAAAAGGAAAAAAGGTTTAAAACTATGACCCCTACCTTAAAAAGAAGCATTCTTTCCTCCAACTATTCCAAAACAAACAAAAATTCAGTACATATCACCATAATGCCAACAAAAGAAAAAAAAAAGGTCAATAATCAATTGACAAAAACACAAAACCTTAGCTTGTTTGCCAGGTAAATACTCCACGCCTCCCAAAATATAAAACACTGTCCATTGAGGATACAGATTTTATGTTTGTCTGCAAATAAATATGCAGGCATTTATTCATCTAATTTCAAATTCTATTTTCCATCCCTCTAACATCACATGGTTTAGACATCATATGATGTCTAAAAATGACAAATAAGGAATTGTTGACAAATTGGCTTAACTAAGTAAATGATTAAGCTAATAAACTATTTGATCAAAATAAACTGCTATGTGCCTTTACTTTAGTCACACATGAAGTAATGCTCAGTTTTGTAAATAATCGTGTTTTATTTGTTTGATTTCAACATGATCTCTGGTCTAAATAATTACAAAGTTAGCACTTGTTGCAGGGCCGTTGCACAGTATTGCACAATGCAATTGCACTTGATTCAGCTCTTCATCATTATGAGACCAGACAATCCCACACAGCCAGGAAAAATCAGTATCTAAATCATTCTGACAGATAAACTCAAATTTGATTTCATATCCTGTGATGCAATATAACGCGTAATGCAGTCCTCTACACAGACAACAGGGATCCACTGGGAAAAGTTTACCACCAGTGTACTCTGACCTGTTGGGCCTGACACATTACAGTCAGCTATGTACCACACACACACACACACACACACGGACACAAAAACCCACGCAATCGTTTGTCATCAACAACGTGAACTGACTGATCTGTTGGGATATTTGTATGTGTGATCACACCTTCAGGGAAGCAGCAGCAGCTCCTACACCAGTGTGGTCATGTATGTACAGTCAGTGCTGAAAAAGCCTACCTGTAACTGTGCACGGTGCTCCACTCCGCTGCCTCCTCTATGCTGCACAGCGCTGAGCTTCTCGACGAGGAAACATGTTGTCAGCATCGCACTGCAGAAACGGGCGGCTCGGACACGCACACGGGCTTCGTCTGATCATCTGAGGTAGGTGTTTCTGGGAGGAAAAACCTCGATCGGGTGCGGCATCTCAAAGGCAGTATGGAAGTCTTTCCGGGGAGCTGCAACTGACTCGCTGCGAGCTGCCTGAGAGGCTGCGCTCTGCGCCGGGAGCGCGCACTACTGAACAGATAGCGTGCCCGCGCGCCTGGGATGTTTTAGCCTCTAGGGTTCCCGGACCTTTTCAAAGTCAAGGACCCAGAAATGAGATAGGCGCGAGGGTATGCAAGCATACACACAGCACAGTGATGATATTCATCAGCAGGGGAACAGCAGTTGGGCGGTGTTAGGTAATGCTTGGTACAGAATTACATAACTCTGCCATGTAGGTGGGTGGTATGGGTGGTAACAGTGAGAGGAGTGAAAACTGCTCATCGCTCGTCCTTATGCATCTTCTTGGATTTGTTCGTTGAAGGATATAATGCTAAATTGGGTTTTTCTTTATGCTCGGAGCCCATCATTTCTTTTGACTTGTCTAAATGTGCCTCATTTTTCTTTCCAATTAACTTGTGCCTTTGATATATTATCTATTCATTATTTATAATTGTTTACCAAATTTAGAATTTATGCATTTTAGAGGGAGTGTTTAAAGGATCAAGACCGCCATTAATGGCAACACCACAACTACAACATCTAAAACAGAGCAAAAATAAGGAAAATTTTACCCCAAACACATATTCACACCCTACATGAGTATTAGCATCCATGTCCAACAAAATCAGCCAATGCAGATGTGCCTTACACTTGCATTATAATAAATCAACAGAGGGAGAAACCTGTGGTTGCAAAAAAAGGCACCGAATTGGATAAAAGTTCCCTTGTTGGTTGTTAGTCTCAAGTGTTTGTTTAAAGTCTTAATGAAGTAACTTAATTAATAATGGTCCCATTACAACTAGCTGAAATATACAGTGAATCAGAGCATGTTTTGAAGTGCAGCTATCTTATGATTGACAAACTGGTTCCCTGTGGACATGCTTGATTCTCATTCTCTATCTGCTCTGTAAATACTGCATGTGAGTTGCAGTCCAATGTGAGATGCACATGCTCGGAGGAAATTCATTTTCTCATGATCCATTACCCTGTATAAGTATATAAAACATATTTGCTACTTGGGCTGCTGATGTGCATTGTTGCCTTGCATCTGTTCTGTAAAATAGACTATAATTCTATTGATGTTAAAGCAATATCAGCGACATTTGGGTTGTTGTAAACATACTCGTCCATGGAATTGTGTGAACATGAGACTCCATCATGCAAGAGATTGCTTCAGGATTGGTCCTTGACATATTCAACAGTCGTTACACATTTTGCACGTTTTCTATTCACATGTTATGATTTTGATCTTACTATCCAACAGAAAACTACAACCTTGGGAATTGATGACATTTCAGAATTTATAATATGGATTGAAACACAGCCATGTTTTGGACAAACGCTCATATAACATAATTTATGCTGAGACTGGATTGGGATTTCTGTTTTTTATGAAATGCATACTTTGGCTGGATTTTTTTACACCTTTAAATAACCAGAAGTTCATATGGACTCAGTGCTCTCAAAAACATGTATTTAGTACATCAGCTTCTGTGAATTCTTCTAAAAGCTCATATCAGCTTGTTTCATGCAATAACCTATATTTGTTGCAGTTGAAAATATTAAGCTTTAGTTTAGAGATGAACACAAAAGCTGTTGGAAACCACATTTACTACCAATATGTGACTAATATTGAGGTTTCTCTTTTACTTCTACGTATACAGACCACCATAGCAAACAAGAATTTGTTCTTATTGACTCGCCTGCTTAATTATAGGGTGGCAGAAATGCAAAACTTGAAACAAGTGGATGATGCCACAATGCTTCCCTTGTTTTGTACCTGTGCTATATCATAATACAGGACCAGCATATTTTAGGGGCTTGAGATGACATTAGGGTATACAATATGGTGCAACCATTGACCTGGTTGTGCTTTTTGGGGCTGAGCTTTGTGGTTAATATTACTGCAATTGTTGCACCTAAAGAGATGATGCGACTTATGCAACTGTATGCAATGACACCAAATTGACATACTTTAGATAACTTCAGTTCCTCATCATTAGCTTTTATTTACAATGTGCTGGATCTTTAAGGTTCTCTGACTAAGCGTTTTCTTGGGCAATACATTTCCATGAAAATCTCAACATTATATTTGATTTAAAAGAAAAGAACCAGAAAAAAACCTGTTTGTTCACTAGCCACTGATTTTTACTGAGGAACCACTCAAAAGTTGAGCTTGATAAGAAACTGGTTAGCATACCCTTTAGACTTGAAACAGGAAAACAGTGCTTTGTGCAAGTCCTTTTGGAAGAAGCATTGTAGTATACACTGGTTTATATCTCACCATTCGATTTTAATAATAACTATGGCTATGATTAGTTTGTGTACTGTAATAGGAAAAGTAGTCCTAGCTCCCTTTATTAGCTGGTTTCCTGACAGGTTAAAGTACTGAAATACAACACCAATTCAAATAAAGTTGGGACATTGTATAAAACATAAATATAAAACAGAATACGATGAACTGCAAATCCTTTTGACCATATATTGAATGGAATACATCACAAAGACAAGATATGTTTTTTTTGTCTTTTTTTTGCAAATGTTCATTCATTTTTAATTCGACCCCTGCAACATATTCCAAAAAAGCTGGGACAGGGGAAACAAAAGACTGCAAAAGTTGAGGAATGCTCCTAAAACACCTATGAGGAACATCCCAACTGGTGAACAGGTTCACTGGAAAAGGTGAGTGTTATGATTGCGTTAAAAGAAGCATCCCTGAAATGTTCAGTTGTTCATAAGTAACGATGGGGCGAGGTTCCCCACTTTGTAAACAACTGCATGAGCAAAGTGGTGAAAAGTTTAAGAACAACGTTTCTCAACATACAATTGAAAGGAATTTAGGGATTTCATCATCTACAGTCCATAATACCATCACCAGATTCATAGAATCTGGAGAAATCTCTGTACTGTAAGGGGCAAGGCCAAAAACCAACACTAATTGCCTTTAAGTGACCCCTCCGGCTGAACTGCATTAAAAACCGACATCATTCTGTAAAAGATATTACCACACGGGCTCAGGAGCACTTCATAAAACCATTGTCAGTAAACACTTTTCATCGCTACATCTACAAGTGCAAGTTAGTCCTATAAAGCCAAACGTATCATATTTGATACATACAGTTTCTGAAATATTTTGCATCTACAACCTTTTACACCACTTTATGGGAAAAACTTTGCTCAAAACCCTGTTGTACACAATATGATGTACCTGATATCAGTAGGCAGAAAGCAACACAACAATAATTTTGACATTATCACATGATAATAAATGATGAATACTGAAAAAATGTTTTTGTTCATTTTTTGTCATATTGTGTTAAAAGACCAAATGACGACTTTTGATTTAAAGACTGAGAATTGTATCCCCATTGTTTCTTTTGTTGGGCTTTAAAGGGTTAAAACTGATCTGTGCAAAGCCAAAGCCAGATATCATCAACAGCCAGAAACGCTGTTGGCTTCTCTGGGCGCGAGCTCATCTGAGATGGATGGACACAAAGTGGAGAAGTGTGCTGTGGTCTGATGAGTCCACATTTCAACTTGTTTTTGGAAATCATAGATGTCAAAGTTCAAAAGTCAACATCTGTGATGGTATGAGGTGTGTTTGTGCCCATGGCATGGGCAACTTGCTCATCTATGAAGAAACACTAATGCTGAAAGGTACATACAGGTTTTGGAGCAACATATGTTGTCATCCAAGTGACGCCTTTTTCAGGGACGTCCCTGCTTATTTTCAGCAAGCAATGCCAAGACACATTCTGCACGAGTTACAACATCATGGCTTCATGATAAAAGAGAGTGCGTATAGACTGGTCTGCTTGCAGTCCAGACCTGTCTCCCATTAAAAATGTCTGGCAAATTTTGAAGCGCAAAATATGACACGGAGACCCCGGACTGTGTAGCAACTGAAGTTGTATATCTAACAAGAGTGGGAAATAATTCCTCCTACAAAGCTTCAACAATCAGTGTCCTCAGTTCCTAAAACGCTTGAGTGTATTAAAAGGAATGGTAAACATGATCCTGTCCCAGCTTTTTTTAGAATGTGTTGCAGGCATCACATCCTAAATGTGCAAATATTCGCAAAAAAAAAAAATAAAGAAAAATAATAAAGAAATAAAGTTTATAAGTTTAAACAACTATAGTACTATTTTGTCTTGGTAGTGTACTGTATGCCATTGGATATATGTTCAATAGGATTTGCAAATAATTTGATTGTTTTTATTTACATTTCATTGGAACTGGGGTTGTTCCTTTGTAAATATTTTCAGTTTAAGCAAATTTAATTTCTTAAATTGAGCTTCTTGGTTTTTTGTCAGAGGGATTTGTCACCTTTGAGATTCAAGTAACTGTTTACTTTTAATTACTGTATTTCTGCTATGACTGTTGATATAGCCAGTACCTGATATCTTTCTTTGCATTCAACAAGAAAAACCTTCCAACATGTCATGGTATTACTACAATGTTACTTTTGTTAGATTTCTATTTATTCTTCATTTAATAATTGTCATATGGACATCAGAGCTAGTTGAAAAAAAGCCCTGGAATAATGACATTTGGCCTTAAAAGGCAAAAACAAAACAAACAAAAAAACATTAATTCAATTAAATTCAATTCAATTCAATTCAATTACAATCAAATTAAAAAGTTGGAATAACCTTATCAACATGGGAATAACCTTCAAATACAAGAATCTGCTTTGAAATCCAGGCCAAGTGTTGGGTGTTTGACCAGTGGATTAACTGGCCTTTTCATTTTCCTAAGGTGTATGCAGATGGCTGCTTATTTGTTTGCCTTCCAGCCTGCCAGAGGGAATTTGAACAAAGGGACAAAGGTCAAAACTTCATCTCTCTCAGGTTATTTGTTTTCCTCATTATGGCACGGCCACCACACAGTTCATTCCTTAACATCTCAATGGAGATGGCAAAATAGAAAATACTGAAAAACATGCCTTTGAATAAAGTCTTTATCTTCCTTGTTCTAAATAACAATGCAGCTATAACAGTACATCCAAACAATATCTGTATTTTTTTCTCATCTAAAGGAAAAAAAGTTAAACTTGGCACTTGTGTTGCTCCGGCCAGTGCGTCCTAGAATTTAAAAAAGAAAAAAAAGCCTCTGACCTGATTAAGCAGCTCCTATCGCCACACTATATTCCCCACTTTCTGGCCAACACTTACACCCTGTGTCCAGCATGCGAACTACACCTCCATATTCACAGTTTGAAGACAAAAAAACACAAAAAAATGAAACCTCTTTTGATTTTTTTATTATATCAAAATACAAAAATTTGAGAGGAAAATTTTGTATGGGACTAAGCATTGAAATGATATGGTGACATGAATACAACACTGCTTTCATATTCTCACATACATGCCATAGATAGAGCATAGATCACGTGCTAGGCCCATGTCTACGTCAAGATGAGCCAACAGGAGTGAGCCTGTGCATTTTCCCTATAAAGGCTTGTGATGGCGACTGTTGCTGTACATCCAGGCCAGTTTGGTAACAGGCCAGTGTTTTTACATCATAGTTCGTTCAGGTTTCTGCTTACCCAAAAAGAAAAAAAAGAAACAAGATCCATGGCAGTTGAACATGAAGAATGAGTAAGACATGATCTCAGACGATACAGAATTCACTTGACAGCAGTGGCAAACGAGAGAAAAGTAATACAAATATTATACATAAGGCTTTGGTACAGCACCATACAGTATGAGTTAATAGCTCACAAAAAGTTAAGTGAAGCGTTACATGATGTGTTGACAGAAAAGAAAGACAATTCCTAGAAAAAGAAAAAAAAACCTGAAAGAAATCAGAAACATCAGATTATCAGTTTATAAAAGAGAAAAAAGTTTTAAAAAAAATGTTCTCAAGTATTTACATATGAACATTATGGAGACCGATTATGCACAAAAACAGAAACGTATAATACAGAATGTAAACATGTGATGTACAGCACAGAGTTCAGTGGATGGAAGTGAAATGAGTTGTGGTAAAAATTTTCATCCTTTAAGCACTACTTGGTTTGCGTGAATATGAGCATTAGCTTAAACAGTCAACAATGTAGTGCCTATTGTAGCCTACGATAATTATACATTCTAGTTTCTCAGTGCTGGTACACATGAAAAAACAGAGAATATAGAAAATACTACATACTTCTAGTTTCCGTCCAATAACCACCAGCTCAGATGTCCATGAATGATTGCTAAATAGGTGTTTTTGTATTGTCTCTGCATGCAAGATTAATACAATAAGAAATCAAATCTGTTCTAAGTATCATCCTACCAGCAACTAGTGATGCACTAAAAGCTGTAAGCAGAAAAAACTGAAAAGAAAAAAACAGAAATGAAAACTTAGCTAACAGTACGTCCAAAGCAGCCCTCTTAAACACTGTACATGTCTCTGTTGAATATGTGAGGAAAACAAAATGCCTGGAAAACGACATCCAGTCTGTAAAAAACCAGTGGGGAGGATGCTATGAGCTTCCCTAATACCTTTCTGCCAAGAAAAGAAATACAAAGTCGGTTTATTCATGGCAATACTGTACAGTACTAACAGGAATTTTTCCTTCAAAAAAATTGGTGGGATGACGTGAGACGCGCCTGCAGTAGTGTGCTTGAAAAAGTGCTGTTAACCAAAGACCTACAGGAAGTGTGTAGAAAAAATCCTCACGTGACCTGACAATGCTCTCAGATTCTTCTTTGTGTGTCCTGTGGCAAGTACTAATCTAAGTCAGGCTATGTTTTGTCCTTTTAGGCTGGGTTAATATTCTCAGTATCATCACAAATATACCTTAGAGAGGGTACCTTGGAAGCACAGACAGACATTGCAAACACACTATAGAAAACAGGTCATTTTGAGTTCATTTGAATGTCACAAGTCTCTATTATTTGAGGTTATACGTCTACTTTGCAGTATTGTCTATCACTGTCGTCACACTGTAATGATAAGGACCTATAGTGTCTAAAGGAGCTAGTTTAGCTCAAACACACAGGGCTGAAAAAGTTGCTTGTGGAAACAGAAAAAATCTTCAGACCTCTATTCTACAGCACCACAAAGTTAAACATAGCACCAAGTCGTAATGTTCAAAGCAACTATGCCCTAACACACTTTTCTTCATCAAACTAATGTAAACACAATTTCCTCCACAGCACGTTTTGTACATGACTACAGCATGTCCGTTACTCTTAGAAAAAACATTTCTTTCAGTTTATTTGCTTTGGACACGTGAAGGCGAAGAGATCTGGAGTGAATCTACATGTGTGCTCATGAACGGGCAAAATACAGTATTACTTTGTTCCAGAAATATAATAGAGGGCAACACATTTCTGCTTCTAAAGCTTTCCCCAATGGGCATCCACATACTATACATCAGAGAAAATACTACTCAACTTGTGCAGCCAGCGGGCTATGGCAATAATACACTGTACGGTACTAACATTAAGTTTTCTTCTCTTTTCAGATAAAATAATGTCTGCTAAAGTATGACAAATTAGGCACCTTAAAATGTTTTAAAAACATTATCCACTTAAAGCCGTACTGTAAGCAAATACTTTGATATATAATCTAATTTCTTTTTACTTGGGATCCTTCCCGTCTTTTCATACATCCTCATACGAGAAGGTTCTTCCTGTAAAACATGGTTTATCTTTACAAATACAATACACACCATGTACAGTACATAACAAATATAGATTTTTTTTCCCTCGTATTTTACAAGAAACCAATTTGTTAAAGTAGAATATGCACTTTGAAGCTCACGTTCAGGCAATCACCACTTTCTCACCCGTCTAAAGATTTCATTCACGTGGATATTTAGTGGAAAACCTCTGATTTGTTGGTTGGTAGGAGATGAAATTTTTTTGATATGTCTTTGAGTGATTGAATTAGCCTTAGCAACACAATGAAAAATATTATCATAGTAGCCGACAGAGCAAAGGGAACTTGGCTCAGAATCTGTGTGTGACTGCATACAGAAATTTGGACTGAATGAACCAACCGGTCGTCTCATCAATCACAGCTGCGCTATAAGCAATGTAATGGGTCATTCAATGCACTGTAACTTGGGACATTCATTTTCTGTACAGCAAAACATACATTCATTATCGGTTAGTGTTGAAAAATTAACAAACATACAGAAGTAGCTAGCAAGTAATATACAGTTTAAGATAAACAGTCAGGGTGGCCATTTTGAATATTTCCCATTTGTTTGTGAACAGCTCTCTGTAGCAGTCCCGTTTTCCTCTAACAACTGCTGTTAAACATCAACATCCCCACTGTACCAGTTGCTTCTATTTGCATGTGCAATGCTTGTGTTTTTCTGTCTTTTTCTGGTTTAAATATCTGTATTCTTCATGTTGACAAGTGTCCTGGTGCTGTTCTGTTACTCACGCAGTTGAAGCAGTTACCCACATTTAAAATAAACTAAATAAGGGTTTTGCATCCTCTGTAGCATGTTCTCTAATGTGTCCTTGGCAGAGAAAGTAAAACAACACATAATATTGGAGTCCCTCACTCCCTAGAGACAAATATGAGAAGGCGAAGGAAAAAGGCAGTTTATGTTTGAAAAATGAACAAAGGCAAAACATAAAAAAGGCACCCGGAGACGTGCCGCATTTCATAAATGATTCCTTAATAATGAAATACATACATACGTTTCACAATTTGTCACGTCGCTCCTCAGTCCAACCTCTGCTGAGCTTTAAAGTCCCAAATTAGTTTGAGAGATCTCATGAAGGCTATGATCTTTGTCTTAATGCAGGGCTGCAACGATGAGTGTAAACACACCGAGCCATCAAGCACTAATGTTAAGACACTCCCCTCTAACGGTTGGCATTGGATCACAAATCAAAGTAAACACAATTTGCCAGCTATTACAATAATAAAAAGCTTCTAAATTAGATAAAGTTAGGCCATATTATCCATTTGAGTGAGTGTTGAGTGATATAAACCTTTTTATCCATACGTTTCATATGTAAAAAGGTCAAGTACGTACAGTATACCACAAGAATTACAGCAACTCTGCGTTTACTCTGAGGTATATTTTGTGGTAAGAACCCTGTGTTTAAATACTGACGCTATTTGTATTGTAGGAAAGGTACACTCAAGTCCCTGTACAAGGACGCACCAGGCTTAACAGTACGCTGTATCACTGAAAAACCTAAAGATATGGACCCCCAATGACCAATGTGTGAAAAATCTTTAATGTGTTGCGACGTACTCAACCAACACATTTTATTACTGTAAGAGGAAGCTTAATTCCCTTGTTTTACTATTTATATACATTACATATTTTCAGAGCATTTTCAAGTGAAATTCCTTTAGAGAGGAGTTGTGGGAAAAATTCACAAAAGTCATTGTTCTTGTCTTCGTATGAGATTTCCAACCCCGGAGAAATCAGCGTTTTGTTTCCTGCTCACCAGACACAGATCAACTTGTAGAGATTATAAGAAACATATTTGTTTGTTACTGTGGCAGAGCAGTGAGGGCCGAGTTGAGGTTTTTTAGGAAGGGCCAGCTTCGTCGAGTCCAATGGCTTGGTGGGCACCCGGGTCAGTGTAGAGTCCCATAGTTAGGGCCCTCAGAGTCTGCACTGGCCAGAATGCCTGTCTGGTCCTCCTCAGACTGCCTGCGGTGCAGGAAGGAGGTCAAATAGCGGTAGGGGTTCTTCTTGTTTTGCCTTTTCCTCTTTCTGTGGAAGTTGAGATCCTCTCCCTCTTGGGTTGTCTGAGATTGCTGCAGGGTCTGAGAGGGAGACATGCCTGCAAGAGAGTCAGAAGAGTAAAGCATCAGTTTTAAAGGTACCGTATGTAAGATTCTGGCCGAAACTGGTACTGCAATCATGTGAAGCCGTAGCCTATGTTAGAAATT
>JAPMNP010644122.1:0-10849 GCA_029874935.1 Atherina boyeri | reverse complement strand
TGAGCGCGAAAATCCCAGTAACTGAGCAGATTGTGAAATACTCAGACCGGCCCGTCTGGCACCAACAACCATGCCATGCTCAAAATTGCTTAAATCACCTTTCTTTCCCATTCTGACATTCAGTTTGGAGATTCTCTTGACCAGGACCACACCCCTAAATGCATTGAAGCAACTGCCATGTGATTGATTGGTTGATTGGATAATTGCATTAAGGAGAGATTGAACAGGTGTTCCTAATGATCCTTGAGGTGAGTGTATATTAGGGGTGGGAATCTCTATACCTCACGATTCGATTAGATTCGATTCGATTAGATTCGATTCGATTAGATTCGATTCGATTCCGATTCAGAGGCCAACGATTCGATTCTAAAACGATTCTCGGTGCGATTCTTGATGCATCTATTTTTTTTTTTGTACATTTCCCTGCATGATTTTTAAAATTTGATTTTGTTTTTAAAAGTTTTTAAAAGTTTACTACTCCAGAGTTTGCTAATCTCTTCCTACTTTTGTGATGATCATTAAAAGAAAATCAACAGATGAATTATCTTCTCTATTTTATAAGAGAAAAAGCTTTTATCTACACAAATATGACTTTCCATGAACATTGCAATAATCAACTAGGGGTGGGAATTGCTTGGCACCTCACGATTCGACTCTAAACCGACTATCGATGCATCTCGATACATCAATTTTTACGTACATTTCCCAGGCCTTTTAAACTAATAAAATCATAAATTCAATTCAATATTGTATTATGCATTGATTTTGTGTTATGTTGAAAAAATGCAATGATTCTTAACCTTTTTGAGTCGACCCATTGCTGCATGTCATTCCCCGCTCTCTCGGTCCCCTTTCCTGTTGGGCAACTTTCATGTAGAGACCACTAGAGCCCAAAAAAAATCATTTTTTAAAAAAAACAAAAAAAAAAAAAACAATTTTTTTTCATCATAACTAACCAAGTTTAAAAAAAAATTGTTACACATTGTAATGGTATAGAAAAAGGTTATTAAAGAGGGTTATACTGTCTGTTTTTCTAATTCAATACAAAAGAAGCAGCTATGGAGATAATGATAGTAGTTTCAAATTCTAAAAAATAAAAATGTATCAATTGTACCCACAATGGCAAAGTGTAGTTGTTTATTTCAGTTTCCACAAATGCTCTGTCACCACCATACTAGACAAGCAGATAAGATAAACATGAAAAAGGAATATTTGTAAAATATAAGTTTCATAAATCATGCCATTCATTCATTTTCTATATCGCTTATCTAATTTAGGGTCGATCCCAGCAATTAACATGCGATAGGCAGGGTACACCCTGGACCAACATAGAGAGACAAACAACCATTCACGCTCACACTCACTCCTAGGGAGAATGTTTTAGAGTGAACAATTAACCTAACATGAATAAAATAATCTAACCTGAACTATAAGGTCCAACATCAGTCACACAAAAATGTGTAAAATGGATATAATTTTAGCTGCAGAGTACTTCACTACTTTACCATAAAGCCTTTGCCATTTTTACAAGATCATACAAGTGATCCAACATGCAATAAAGATTAAATGTAACAGATGCATACAAACTGCAACAAATGTGTCATTCCAAGACTGATGGTTTTTCTCATCATGTGCTTGATATACATACATAATTATTTAATTCAGACACAAAGTAGAAAGTCCATATTAAAGACATACAAAATACAAAAATGGATTAAAAAAAAAAAATAGAATGGTGTCACATGTGACTTTTCACAGGGTTTACTAACACCACTATGGGTTTTTTTTACATGTCTAGTCGACACATGAATCTGAACATAAAATTTCTTTAAAATGCTATATAGTTTGTTAAGTCAAGCTATATAAAATAAATTATATCCCCAACATTACATAAAAAAAATTTGTTCTACAACTAAACAGTTTTAATTTGCTACAAAGGTCAATATCGGTTTGGTGAACAGAATGGTAATAGAGGCAAAATAAATTTTAGGATTTTATGTAATTGTTTAAATGTATTAAAAGTTATATTATCTATTTTTTTTTCTGATGTGGATGCCATTCTGAGTCCACTTTTTCACACAAAGACTTGAATGTTTAGTTTTGAATTTCAATTGTTGTGTATATGGTTCTCATAATGTATTACAGAGAAATGTAAGAATGTAGAGGACACTGAATTAGGGTCAGGCATATATAAGCTTTTTTGCTTCGGCCCACTTCTTTTGAGTCTCAGTTACTGTTTAATAATGTCAATTCTGAAAAGGATGAGGAGGTGATCATGAACAGAGTTACTGAAATAAATACATATTGATATACACATGATCGCAGCAGTACCATAAAACAATGTAGTAATTGTAGTGGGGTTTTTTTTTTCCCACTGTAAACCTCTCTGGTTATAACCTGAGTCAGATCTGAGACATCAATTGTCTCTGAATGATTGCTCTCCCTAGTGTACATCAACTGACACTACAACAGTTATATAAAATAAACCCACATACAAATCTAATCTAATGAGCAGTCCAAATCTTGTAACTTCATTCTCCACCCACCCAAAGGAAATCTTACACCACTTTAGTCACAAATCCAGGAAAATGCACTGTAGTCAGTAATTTTCAAAACCCACAAATGGACACAAAAAAATGGAACAGAAAGATATTTTCACTAACTTTATTGAAGAATTAACAGAATTATTGAACCCCATGTACAGGCGAGCCAACTGACGGATAAATATGTACAAAAACCCACAGCTGCACACATCCAACTGATTATTCACTCACTCAGAGATCCATATCAGATATAAAAATAATACAAGAGCTTGTTTTTCCATTTACAGAATCCCAAAGCACAAGTTGACACAAAAGTGAGAGAAATAATTAACCCTGATGGATTGTGACTTGAGATTAAAATTGTTCATATGCAACATCATGAGGTCGATTATACAGCATTGACTTAGCTGAAGCTGAAATTCTGGGGATGAATAAATCACAACTTTATTTAACAAAACATTCAATACTTCAATGGCACTGAGGAAATATTGACTACAAAAGTGAATATTCAATTACGTATAGAAGGGTTTAAATAAGTCTTATTGTAGCAAATAACTGCCGTATTGACCATGAAACTGTAGCGAAGGTCATTCAATAAAAAGCATTTATGTGCATCACTAGACATGCCTTTTTTCATATTTACAATCTATAGATAGAAATGGCACAAGAAGAAGATTTACACAGAGTTTATAATGGCAGTATATACAAAGTAAATAATAAAAAGGCCAAAAATATGGTCCATTTCATGAAGAAGAAGAGGCTCTGGCTAAAATACATCTCAACACTGCCTCTAGGAATGAGTATCAGGAGTGCAGCTTTCTGTTTTTTTTTTCCTCTGCGGAGATTGCTTGGTGCTCACAGATAACTTACAGACATTGTGATTGTGATTACTGGCGTTTGGCTTTGTAAGGTCGAGAGCGTTTCCTTCGATCAGGTTTTCTCTGTTTGTGCAGGCGGCCAATACTCACGCCCTGCCGACGACGCACGGAAATATTTTGCTCCACAAGGCTGGCCAACATGCCTGCAGAAGACATCCAGTCAAAATGAGTGACAAATAAACTAATGAAAAATACCATTAAAAAAGCTTTTGGGTTCTTACTCTTTGAGAAAAACAAATACTGAAAATTTCTCAGCAACATTTCTTTATCTTGTACATTACTGGTTTCAATAAAATACAACATTAACAGATCCTAAAGCAAAACTTTGGCATCCAACCAAGAATCTTTCAGTTTTCAGAGATTTTAGTTTACTCTTTCTGCAAAACACTTCTAGTTCTTTGAGAATTCATGGCTATCTTGAACACACTGGTCTTCTGAGGTATGTACACACACCTAAATAATCTTTATGTTGGATGAGAGAGGGCCTAGGGCACAACATTCTGCTTCCCCTTCTTGATGACGTTTATTGACATCATTATCCTGTTTTAGAATCCATCCAACCAGTGAAATGCTCCCACTGGCTCCAAGACAAGCCCAAAGCCAGTCTGAGTCACCCCCAAGTTTAACAGCTGAAGAAAACTTCTTTTCATTTAAGTCTGCTGCATTTTTCCCCAACTTTGCTCATTCCTGCCAAAGACCTTTTTCTTTTTTTTTATTCATCAGTACACACAACTTGTTTTCCAAAGTACATCAAGCTTTACTTATAATTTTATTTGCAGAATTTGGTAAAAGAATGTGGCAAAGAATTTTGATGAATCACCTTGGGGGTCTTTTACACTTGAACAGTGATGCAGGCTGTACTTTATCAAGATTCTTCAAGCAGTTTACAAAAAGTCTTACCAAAGTCTCAGATGTCTTGAATTTAACCTGCTCTATTTCTGTTAACGGTCACTTTTTAAATTACTTTTTACTACAGCTCCAGAAAACATGTTGCTACGCTCATAAGTGTCTCCTGCTGTGTGGGAAGCAATAATTATAATTTATTTTAGAGTACAGCTAAGAGGCACCAGTGGTTGATGATAGACTCTTTAAGATCTGTACCAGCTGAGAGAGCCTTAGTCATTACAAGCTATTCAAATAGGTACTATCAAACTTTCCGACCTTAAAACTCTGCCTTCCTGACTTGTTTGACGGCACAGTGACATTTATTATTCACATTTCTGGAGCCGTCGCTGCCTAGCAGCGTCCTGGGGCTGAGAAAAACCACACTTCACAACTTTTGCTTCCAGGATGTTGCGGGACATTTCCCTTTATGCCTTGTGTCACATACCAGCAACTGGATACAAACACACCGGCTGTTTTGAACACACCCTGGCTGATTTAGCAAAAGAAAAACAAGAGGAATTTATTGGAGGAAGGGAAGAAAAGAAAAAGAGAGACAGACAGAACTGGAGATAAAACAAGAGTAAACATAGGTATGACTCGTACTGGCTGTAGAGCTCAGAGTGCAGGTAGGATGCAAGATGCATGCTGTATTAGCCACCGTTAGGGGGTACATCGCTGAGTAAATATGCAAAAGTTCCATAGTGCCTCTTTAAGGCCTGAAACTGAGTAAATTGTATAAGACCTTATATCTTTCATGGTGCCCAAATATCAAATTACTCTTGCCAAAAATGTTGAAAAAGAACATTTCAGGTTTAACTTTGTGGATATAAGGTTTAACTTATTTTCTATTCACAGCATAAGAAGATTTCCACAAGACTTTTACCCATCTCAGTATGGTATAAGGGGATGGTTTGGATGGAAAGAGTAAAGGAAGGGTTATAGAAACTTAAAAAAATGTGGTAGAAACAATACGGTTTACCTTCTTGGGCCAACATTGATATAAAGGTGCAGATAAACTCATCATAATTGTGGGTCCTCCTCTGATCATCAATCTGAACAAAGGAAAGCAAATAATTTTGGTTAAAAGTCTATTAACACATCAGGGATGCTGAGTTCTGGGTAAACAAAACCTACTTTGTATTTCTTTCTCTTTTCTACTTCCTCCTTTAGATACACCTCATAATTGGCAATGTCAGCCTCCACACACTTGAGCAGTGCTAGCAGCTCCTGCAAAAACAGACAAATGATTCACTCATTGTCTCTGTATGCATTAGTGCACAGCATTGGCAACAGCCCTCTAATTAGGAGCTTAAGCAACAAAAAAAAAAACTCTACTATAAAGCTCAAATATGCCCAGAAGAGTATGCTGTACAGTACTATGTAACAAAGAGCATTCTCTGGACTTACCTTTGGTGAATACTTATCACCAGGGGGTTTACTGTCTGCTCCAGATTCAGTGTTGATCTTTTCCTTCCCAGGTTTCCCCTCTGCTCCGTCTTTGTTCTCTTCTTCTTTCTTCACCTCTACAGATGGTCCCTCGTCTCCCTCTTTTATGCCATCTTTTTCATCTGCTTGCTCTTTAACTTTTGCTTTCTCAGGTGTGCAGGGTCGCTTTGTGCCTTCAGCAGCCAAATCTCCTGCACAGGTAATGAATAGAGAACTCTCTGTAAAATTAATCTTAATGCAGATAATACATGATCAAAAGTAGGACACAGTCCTCTAAGTCTTGAATGCAACTGCCTAATTTTCCCATTGTACTGAAATATCATGTGATACAGTTCACTGCAGCAGGGATTTTTTTTAACAAAGTTTGGTGGAAGGATCTTGTGTACTCACCAGATGGAGGGAAAGCAAATATGACTCCATCCTCTCGTAGGTGCAGCAATGCTATACTGACAGAGGGGCCGAGTTCTCTCACAGCGCGGTTATGTCTGGAGTCTAGCCTCAACATCTCATCTTCTCCAAACAGCACGCGCGACAGATGGGATGCAACTGGACTGGACGGGCGCGTGGCAGCTTGGGAGCGTGCCGGTGAGCGCAGGGGGGAGTTGAAAGCGCTGCCAATCTCAGAGGCTGTGTCAGTGCTTTCGTTGCTGGGTGTTGGGGAAGGCTGTGAAGCAGATGTGATACAAATACCCCCGGTGCGACCTTCAGTGCGCACAGACAGAGGAGTATTTAAACCATCTTTTCTTTGAGCTTCCTTCTTAAGTTTCTCAGCCAAAACATTAAGGGCGATCTGGCTCTCCATCCCAGTTCCGACCCGACCCGCACGTGACCGCAGACTTGCCTTCCGTCTAAATCTTTATGAAAAAAAAAAAAGGATTTGAAGAGCTTTAGCGTCAGTTCAGACCACAACAGGAAGGGGCCCCGATAAATGACAATGTTTACCTGCTGGAAGTGCTCGCAGAAGCAGTTACTTCTTCCTCATCATCTTCATAGTCATCTTCATCATCAGAGTATGGGGGCTGAGTAGGACACGGCATCCGGGAGCGACCAACGGCAGCTGCAAGATCCTCCTCCTCCTGTCAATCACAGAATTGTTGAATAATCCCTCCTTAGTTATAAGAAAAAAAAAAAATGAGCATAATGAGGCCAAAATCAGACCCGGTCATTTTTATCATCCTTTTATTCATTAGCAGATTTAAAAACAGAAGAGAACAAGAATTCTGGTGTCTCGAATGTCCACCATCAAAATAAGAATTGCGAGGACAACTTTTAGTAATAACAATCTGAGCAAAAGAATTCACACTGTGAACACTGGCTATGTTTACATGGAAAAATATATCATTTAGAGATTCCAGCAGACATGTTTCAATGGATGCTGGCTTAAGTGATCCAAATCAGTTGTGTGTTTACATGATGGAAAGCTTTAATATGATCGTACCGCTTTTGACATGCGCAATGCGTACTAATTTGGTAGAAGATTGTGAAGAAGAAGAATTATCTTTATTGTTTTGAACCCTTTGACTCTTTCAGTTTCTAACAAAAACCTTATTTTCGCTAAAGCCCAGTTCTGTTTTGCTGCTGCCATTTTTCCAAGTCTTCCCTGAAAGTCCTTGTGCCGCCTCACCCCCAAGTAGTTCTAGCATGCATAGAAACAACATTCACCACAAAAACAATCAAAATAAGCATATACATGGTTGTTTTTTCCTGCTGATCCGATAATAAAAAGAATTAAATCACCCCCCTCATTCGGACAGAAAATTATATTCCAAATAAGGCCAATAGGATCAGCTGAGGTGTTTACATGAATCAAAGCTTTATTTCTATAGCACTTTTCATACAAAATAAAATAGTAGAAAAACAAGAGAGAAAAATAAAAAGATTGTGTGGACACACACACCATGCATACACATACAGGTACAAATGCACACACACATTCATATTTAAGAACAATGATACGATGATGCCGATAGTGAGGAAGCGCTCTCTCACTCTCAGCACTTTGCAGTGAGGAAACACAGAGCGTGGTCGTCCAGCTCCGATTCCCTGAGGGCCACAGCCCTGCAAACCCCCAACGCTCCCCTGCCTGAACACACCTTACTCACATCAATGAACAGTCATGCAGAACCTCAAAGACTCCATTTAATCTGAGTCCAATCATTATTCTGATTGGACGTTCAATAGGTTTAAAAGTGCTCCTTGTAATCGTAACTACTGTCACGGTGCATGATGAGCTGAAACGTAACGGTTCTATAATATTCTAATATTTGACTCAGTTACAAATAAAAACAGCATAAGCATTTTCCTGGGAAAAAAATTAATATAAACTACTATCATAATGTGTACAAGTTTAGACTTCAGCAAATAATATTTACTTTTACTAGCTAAAATATGTTTTAAGTCCTCTGAAACTGAAAGTTTTCCTTATTTGTGATATTTTAGATTAGCATTAACTTAGTAGGTTTGAGTTGTAAGTGCTGGTCTGACAACATGTATTCCTAAAATCTGCACAAATTGCCTGTAGAGTAGTCAATGAAAACAACTGTGTATTGCAATTTTATCACATTCATCAAATTCAAAGTAAAAAAATAAAATAAAATTAAATTAGTGGCTTTTCCAGGAAAATGGAAAAATAAAATAAAAATTCCTCCTTGAAGTGATATAAATATTCTGTTTCTTTTTACCTGCATTGGAGACTTGGCGTAGTTGTGATTATCAAGGAAGGCGGGCAGGCGTTGAACAATGGGGTTGGAACTGGTGACTTGTTGGGGACCTCCTCCAGAAGGGACCGGCGGTTTGCCCATGACTTTAGTGCTTCCTGAAAGGCTCGAAACTCCCTTGGACTGAGCCCCACTTTCATCCACTGAATCTGAAATGAAAGTTGGTGTATTTTTATATCAGTTTAACATTTATGATAACTCTAAACAGAAATTACTGGATATAAATCAGGGAAAGATTATGGAAAAAGGGTTAATCAATTCACCTGATGAAGTACCCGACCCTACATCTGCTTCTTTCTTAATAGCAGTGGTGCCTTCATCTGGAGAGGAAGACTCCTGCTGCTTCTTGTCATGGACAGCCTCAGGTTGAGTGAGCCTGATCATCTAAAGACATAATAACAAACTTTTGCTGACACCTTAAAAAAAGCACAAGTTTCCCACAGGATATTTATCCAACTTAGCAAATATGACTGCATAGATGCTGTATGGTTATGATCTGGGGACCATTTTACTTTAATTTCTGCTTGTTAAAACTAAGTTTAATACACTCTCGTGAGTAATGGGACTTGTGGGATTATGATCAGATTGTGTTAAAACCTAGTTCAACTCCATTTCTGACCTTCTGTAGACCCTCTAGAACAGTCTGCCGATTTCTCTTTAGAATTTCCAGTTTAGACTCATACTTCATCCTGCGGTCAGGCACCACCGCCATGAGGTTGAAGCGGATGTCGTGGTACGGTTCGCTGAAAAAGAGCAGAGCAGAATGAGAATGAAGCTTCAAGGATGAGCACAGAAGCTAAAGCCATACTACTTGAGCTAACTGGTGCATGACTCACCCAGCAGTGGCCAGACCAATCCTCTCCATAATAACACGGCGAGCCTTATCAGTCCATTCCTCATCCTCACCCCAGGGCCCTAAGGTATAATGAAATAATATACATCATATGAAAGCTTAAGAGCTGTAAAATTTCCCCAAACAACGTGCATAAGCTAAAGTGAAAGCAGTAAACTGGTCATAATCCTTTTTCTTTTGTTTGTTCAAATAACTTCCTCTGACCGTTCATTTCAAGAGGAGTGCTAACACATATTTGATTTTTATATTTCAAATTTAACTTGGACTCCAGAGCACCCAGTGAGGTCTTGCCCAACTTAAGGATGTGAATCAGATAGAGAAAAACATTTGTAATAAAATCCTTTCAACAAATAAGGAGATTCTTTCACTGAATTATCAATTTCTATGTCAATAAAAAGCCTCACCGTGGTCAATGGGGTAAGCCTTGAGTCCATCAAGCTCAAAGAGGCGGTCTTTGATGGGCACATAGCTAACAAAGTGGAAAGCTTCCATGGTCCGCACAGCACTGATCCCATTCTGTTTCTCTGGCAGGTGCCTGGGCTCCGGTCTCCAAAGAAACACAGAGGTAAGAGTTTTAGAAACTGATGAATGCAAAAAGCTTGACTCGTGACCTTCATTCAGTACCATCTCAAAATCTGAATTCAGTAATTGTAGCCTACCTGGCATGGCTGTTATGTGCTCTGGCAAGTTCTGGGGCATTTCCTATTGCATAACCTTTACTCTGGAAACAAAAGCCAAAATATTAAGATTGCCTTTTACTTACAGTAAAAAAAACAAAAAAAAAACATGAACAGTTTATACTCAAGATAATACAAATTTAATGGGTGAGTGGGAAAAACAACTTACTTCTGGACTAAATCCTTTTGTAAAAGCCTTCATGCGACTCAAGGTGGTACCAAGCTCAACACCACTGCAGTTCAGAAGAACACTCAGCAAAGCGTGGGTGGCACATGAGTTTGGAATCAGCTATGTACAAAAATGACACCATACAGTATACAAGTCACATGAGACAATGCTTTGAAATGTTGTCATACATTAGATGTTTCAGAAACATTACTGAAAGGAGGAAGATTTTCCTATTCTGCATTTGTTATTAAATTCAATAATACGTTTTTTCTAAATCTTGGTATTTTCAAATAGGACTTTGCCAGCTTTCGATACCAAACATTTTAATTAATTAATCAAGTTTTATTAACCTTCATACATCGAAAAAATTTACTAAAAGAAAAAAAGTTAAATAATTGAAAGCAGTTTCTATTCATTTAGTGATTTGTACGAGGTGCTTAAATCATAACCTTATTATTAGAAGTAGATCTGCTATATTGAGAATTGAGCACACATCCCATTGTTTATGGATCAAATGGCACAAAAACCGTAACCCTGCTGGTTCTGTCTCAATAACAGCCATCGTAATTATTGACCTACTTTTGGTTAGTTGTTAAAACAAACTAACAAGTTCTACAAATGACAGAAAGATTTTGACCATTGTTTTTTCATTTTTGGCACTTTAATCAAGAGACTGTTTTG
>JAPMNP010644112.1:0-14560 GCA_029874935.1 Atherina boyeri | reverse complement strand
CTGCTTATGACATGAAATGGTCTCTTATATACCCTGGGAATACAATTCAGCTTAAACATGTCAAATAGGACATAAATATTTAATCAGTTGCATTTTTGTGGTGTTCATTGTATTATTCCGGTAATATACCTTTTAGTGGTACCAGGCATTAGAATTAAAGAAATGGAAGAAAACAGGGGTGGTCTAATAATTTTTTCCATGACTGTATTTATATTGGAGTGAATAAGGACACAGTGGAATCAATCATTATGTAGTGATAAGAAAAACCTTAGAAAACTAAAGTGTTCTTTCTTTTTCACATGACTGCATACTGTAAGCACTCTGCTGCTTCTGATGTCAGTGTGGTTTGAAATTGGTCATGTCTGAAACTTAAAAAAGTGTTAAAATCTTTTCTAGATCGCTGTTAAGGGGTCAAAATACAAGTTTATCATAATAAATACACCATGGCAAGTTTTTGAGTTTAAAAAAAAGACGTGTGATTTGACTGCGTTTCAAGAAAAAACAAAAAGGGTAAACAGAATCTGAGATGAAAACACTCAGAGGGCTTCGTCAGCTTTCTGATCTGAGTGTGCATCTTGGCTGGGCTGACAGTCTAAGTGCTCGTGCTGCTCAGAGTGGTGGTGAGACTCGTGCTCTTGGTGGTGATGCGACTCCGGTTCATGGTTGGCATTTCGTACCTCCTCATCTTTCTCTCGGATGAGCTTTTCTGTCTCGCTCTCCGTCACTCCAGGCACCAGTGGGATAGGGAAGTCTGTGCCACTCTCCCTGGTTAGTTTACTGCAGAGATGTCAGTTGAACAGAAACATTTTTATATCCACAATCATTTTTTTCTCTCTCTCTTGTGATGTGCAATCAGCTGCTGAGCTAATTTAAGCAGCAAAAACTCATTTCAACAGAGAAAACAAGATCGTGAGATGAAAGTAGAACATGTGAAGTAACTGGTTGTTATTGCTTTTTCAGTGTGATCATACTTGCGGTTGCGCTCTTTAACAACCATGCGGGTCATGCTCTGGATGCACTGAGCTCTGTAGTTCTCGTAGTGAGTCTCCCGGGTCACGTCTTTGAGGTCCTGCATGTGTGTGCGAACGAGCATGTTCCTCAACTTCACAAAATCACAGTGTGCCGAGTTCTCCACTGCAACCCACACAGCGAGGAACAACTATAAACCCAGCTAAACCATTAATGAATATAGCATGGCCATACAGGCAGATATGAGCTCAACTGTAAAAATGATCAATGATCATACGCGAGTTGTCAACTTACATTTATACATCAATACAAAATGTGTGCATCATGCTACATAAATGAGCTTTATCTTTCCCTTCCACTCTGTTACCATAAATCACTTTAACTGGTGAGCTACCTTCTACGATGCCCCAGGGGTAGAGACGTCCTCGCACCCTCTTCCCTTTTGCCTCCACCACTGTGTTGCTGCCAATCACAGCAAAAGGAATGCTTTCCTTAAAGGCAGAGTAGAAATTATCATAAAATTAAAGTCATGTTTCAAACGCATCTGGCAAGAAAGGATGTAGACAGGTCAGGATTGAATATTGAATGAGTGGAATAGTGAATGCTGCAGTCACTGCTGCAGATAATCACATTTATTACTCCAGTTCTTCTGTTTCTTTCCTCTATTCTTGCTGCCAGTTTATGATGTGAGAGGGGTGGATACAGATTGAGTCATCAAGACTGTCAAGACTGCGAGTGTATATCTATCACTACACTATGTAATGAGATTGATAGATTAAATGTTTATTTATTTTCAAAAAAGAATTTAAACCAACTGACTTGACCATAAATTGTATCCTCTTTCTTCAAATTGCCAGTAATCTGTTGTCGGTTTTAAAAGTCTTTCTGAAAGTTTTAAATCCATGGACATAAAATTAAGGTTTTCTCTTGTTTAGATTTGTTGTCTTCTGAAAGTGAATTGGATCTTGACTGAGTTTTGATCAGTCAATTAAACATGAAAAACTCCTGGTTGATTTGATCATCCAGTTTTTTTTATTGTTATTTTCTTTTGGATAAAATGAAACTAAATCAAGTTTTCAGAGACATACAATGTTGATTATGTTGCAATTTGGTTTTAAAACCGGAATTTTCTCAGTTTTGGTGCAGCCAACCTCAAACTGCAGAACAAACAGAAAATAAATGAGAGTGGGAAGTTCTATTGCTCACCTTCAGCTCGAGATCTTGCTGCTTAAATTCCTCATCTTCATCGGAGTCACAGTCAGGAAACTGATATATCTTGATGCCGTACTGCTCGATCTCCTCTCTGATCTGCAGGAACAGATTGGGAGGAGAAATATAATTTGATTACAGTTTCTTTAATGTAGTAAAACACATGTAGGGATAGTTTATTGATTGACTTGCCTTAATTTTCTTTTTCTTGACCTCACTTGGAGTGAGTGTGTCTGCTTTGGCCAAGATGGGGACGATGTTAACCTTTTCATGCAGAGCCTTCATAAATTCCACATCTAGAGGCCGAAGGCTGAAAAAGGTGAAACATCCTCTTGTTAAAGACAAAGGCACATAATACATTATACAACTGTAATAAGTGAACATCAAAAGTATTTTTACACAAGTGAAATAATGTGTTTTTCATTTGATATGTCACTGTAATAATTTATTGCCTAGAATAATCAGGCAGTAAGCAATTTGATAACATGCTGGCAAGATGCTTTCACAAGAATTGAGTTTGTATCAATTGAAGAGATATCAATCATTATTTTTTTTTACGTGGCTTATTGTTTCTGTAACTGTGCACAACTTCACTACTGTTTTAATAAAGATTTTTAGCAACAACTTTGGAGGGAGGGGTTTTTCTCTGTTCTGATGAGTAATGATGAAAATGAACCAGTAGAGGGTGCAGTTTCTCTATCTCTGTCACACGTAAAATCTACTGCAGCATACCTCAAGTTTTCTGCCGGATTTGTTCCATGATGAGCACAGCGATGTGGAACAGTGCATGTGCACAAATGTGCTGAAAAGTACCACATCAGCACTCAGCACAAACAAGTGATTAGTGTGAAAGCATTGCAGCAGATGTAAATTCACCTAAAGGTAGGTGAAAACTGTTTTAACTCGGGGCAAGAGCTGCTGCATTAACAATTCATGGTGCTGAGTGCACTGCAAGCACATACTGCAAAACTAGATCTCAGCGATGCATTTCTGTTAGTGAGGATAAATGCTGTAAATGAACATGAGTGAGGCGAATAAATTGATCAAATTTTGGAGGAAAGTAATGAAATTTCTAAAACAAGCTTCTCCTGGTTTTCAAGTCATGACACAAATGCTGCTGCAGACATCACATACTGCAGCAGAAAGGGTTCATATCTTGATCTCTTAGGAAAAGACAGAGCAGACAGGGTAACTAATCTCTAAAGGAGAAATGCAGTTTTGTCATACCCATGACCAAAGGGCGAAATGAAATAGAGGCAGCAGTGTACGCGGTTGTCCTGGATGTTCTTGCGGTTGAGGCCGCTCTCATCCCTGAAGTACTGCTCAAACTGCTGGTCGATGTAATCAGCCACTGACTTCCAGCTAGGGCAGAAACACAAAGAGATGCTCAGCCTCTGGGGCGATGCAGACTGCACATGACTTTTAAAGCAAAATGAGCTAAAATCAAGTTATCTTTCAGTAAATATTATATTTTCTGTCAGTCTGTGATTGATTCACTCATTAAAGCTGTTTAACATGTACCATTCAGTGTTGTTTACAGCATCCCCAAATCCAGGAGTGTCTACGATGGTGAGCTTTAGTTTGACACCTTTCTCCTCAATATCCACTGTGTGTTTGGTGATTTCCACAGTTTGTGTGATCCTCTCTAGGGAACGACAGAAACAGATCTCGTCTTTAAACATATGTCATGACGACAAAAACCAAAGAGGTAAAAGTGAGGTGGTTTCCTCACCTTCAGCATTGAGAAGTTTCCTATCTTTGTATAAATCTGTGAGAAACAGGCTGTTGACCAGGGTGGACTTTCCCAGGCCAGATTCGCCTTAAAACCAAGAACAACAAAGAGAAAAACAGTAGAGCTTAGGACCTTGTGATTGGCAGTCTCCTCAAAGTAAAGGGTGGGCTTAGGATCAAATGTCTTCTAATGCGCAAACTGGGATTTACCTGCCACCATGAGGGTAAAGTCAAATCCTTTCTTGACCGATTTGCGGTGCACCTGGTTTGGCAGTGTTGCAAAACCTACATATTCCTTGTCCTGGTCCTAAAAGTAAAAACAGAGACGGAAAAAGTTTATCTGGGTGATGCACTTCACTGTAGATATTGATGGCATTAAGAGTTTGACACTCCAGATATCTTCAAAATCTCATTAAGGATTTTGCCCCACAGCAAAAAACAACAACACAAGTGAAAAAAATACTACCGCCATGATGTCCAACTCATAAGTATAAATCAGTGAGATGAACATGTTAAAGCACACAGTCTTAAAAGCAGAACTAAACCACACAGAGCTCATTTATCCTCTCTGGGTTCCTTCACCTCTTTTTATTACCTCATTATTGTCGTATGGGTCAAAAAGAGCCCAGGGGCTTCTTGGCCTGGGTGGACTAATAGGGGAGGGCAAGTCAAACTCCACACTTCTGCTCTGCGGCAAGCCGGGGTCTGAACCTGAATCTGACTGGGCTCTACCAGCCACAGGGGGCCGCAGATAAGACGGGGTATGGGGGCCATCTTGACCCTCTGCCTCCCTGTCTGCACCACGAACTTCATGGCCATGATGGTGGTGGTTACCGTGCCCTCCATGATGTTGAGGGTCTTGCATTATGTTCTCCATCTCTGAGTCATCTGAATGGCTTGAATGCTAGAAAGATATCATGGGCAGATGGGATGGATGAGGTGGTGGAGAGGGTGAGCAGGAAAGTGAAAAATAAAGGAGATGGGAAAACATAGGTAGAGGAGAGGTAGAGTGCCAGTGTCGAAGGGGAGATGTAGATAGTCATACTTGATTTAAGAAATGCTTGAAATAGTTGATGGTGATGGCTTATAATTTTATTAAAATAGACATTTAAATATGCTGATTTTATTGAAGAAAATTCTCTCATCCACTTTCAAGCAACCATGCAGCAGAAAGATAATCTGCTAAACTGGTTATAAATAACTGTAGATGAGCCTTTAACTGCACAACAGAGCGACTACGTGCGAAAGCAAGCTCTGCTGGTAATTACTTTCATCACCATTATTGAACATTGATCATGTTAGAGGTGAACAATAACAACAATGACATTAAAACCCAATGAGTTGTAATACTTTGGAAGTTGGTTCTTTCCCTAAAACACTGTTTAATCAGCTTTCCAAATACATGCTTTTTAAAGCTTCTGACAACTTTACTGTATAATCACAGGAAAAATATTGGTCAGTAGCTCTTTTTTAAAGCTAAAACCATAAAAGTGTAGCTTTTCTTGTCATAGCATCCACAGCTCAAGAGTACACTGCAATGTATATTATGGACTCCAGTTACACCAGCTCTCCTGGTCTCGGATAAAGACGAGTTGGATAAATAATGCAGTGCGGCTCAGAAATCAACAAGGCTGTTTAATTTAGCAACAGGCCAACACTGTGACACTGTATCATGTTATATTTATGTTCTTTATATTAGATTTGGGGAAAAACATTTGTTTTAATGAATAAAAAGACTTTATGTTAATAATGAAGCAGTCAAAGTCCAAACTAAGTAATGACTGATGGGAGTAAAACGGGGATTCATGGATTTTTAGGGATATTGGTTATACCTGGACAGCATCATTATGCCTGCTGTGATTAGGAGAGGCTGGGCAGGAGTCTTTCTCATCAGAAGAAGAGGAAGGCTCATGGTCACTGTCCTCCATTGCTACTGGGGCTACACTGCACTCTGCAATCTCCAGACAGAAGGGTGCACACAAAGGGAGGTTACACAAGAGGGCAATGAGCGGAGGGAATCGTGTCAGGATAGGCAGGAAAAGGAGTCCACCAAGTGATTATGTTCAGATGAGACAGAACAAAACGAGGAGGAGGAAGATTAAAATAAACATTAAAGAAAGGCAAAGAAACAACATATGAAACAACATACCATTTAGCAAAGAAATGGTATGACTATAGAGAAGGTGAGACAACTGTCTGGTTAAACTAAAAAAAAGAAGAAAAAAAAGAAAGATGAATGAGGGCTGCATAATTACAATCTGAGGAGATTGTTTCTATAGATTTCCACTTCCTGTCATGAGTTCTTGTAGCATTTTTCCTGTCCAGTCTTTGAACAACACTAAAAAAAAACACTCCTGGCAATATCAGCGCCAGGAGATAAGACTGGCAATCCGCACTGTTACACTGTACACTGCAGTTACATGATGCAAAACGCCACTGACGGTTTGATGAAAACTTCAACACCAAAGTAAAGAAAAATTCTGTCCAAACAGACTAATTGTGTTCTGGTGCCATATGAATTTGTGATTATGTGGAAACTGATGCTAAAAAAAAAGAATGAATTTGCACCCGTTTTAATTTGGATTTCAATTGCCTCACAGTTCTTGAAAAAGTAATATAATTCTACACAATCTTTCATTGCTATGAAGATTCTGAAAACTCATGGCCAACAGATTTAATTATTCTGAGAATGCAGCTTAGGGGTAGAATGAAAATTGACCTTCTTTCCTGTGCTACAACCAAATCACTGAGATCAATGTTTAACATGGAGGGTTCTGTGACCTACATAAGACCACTGAAATGGTCAACCCCACCACTCTGGTTCAGAAATGCACATAACTGTATTAAACAATCTCCTACTCTTTGCATCAATATGATGATAAAAAGATGCAACAAGGACTTCAGCAAAAGCTGCTTCCAGCAAATTAGCTGCCATTTCTTGTTAAAATCACAACCCATTTGAACCCAGAATTAAATTAAAGTTCATCCTCAGAAAACTGGATTTAACAGTTGCATCCACCCCACCTGCATGCAGAGCCTCATCTCCCATCTAATGCCTCACCTGTTGTACCTTTTACAGAGCGTAAAGCCTCGTCTTTTCACGTCAGTGTTCACTGCTCTTCACATCAACTCCAGCAGACAGAAGACAGCAGAGACCAGCGGCTACAGCATTTATACCAATCCATCCCAGAGGACACAGTGTCCTTTAGCTCCATTGAGCCACTCATTGCCCCGGGGAAGGGATCAGCAGCATCGACAAGACCCACGTCAACGTTCAAAGGCTACACACTAAGCCACACATGGAATACACCCTCAAAAATTGAGTCTACATACAAACATTTAAAGCATCACAGTTGTTTATTATGCAGGATCAAAAAGTGATTTGTATCCATGACTCTTTTTCTTGATAATGGCAGCCATATCATACACCCTTATGTGAGAGAATCATCAAAATAAATAATCAAAAGTTTAAAGTGATATACCATGTGGTTTAATTTTCAGACACTTGACTAACAGGATAACTGACAAATCATCCAAGCCTTTTTTTTATAACACATACAGCATACTGAAACATTGTTGGTTAATTAGCATTGCCAGAGAAAATAAAATGAAATGAAAATATAAAGTAAAACTAAAATCTGTATCAACCAGATCATAAGATAAACTTGGTGAACTCCTGAAGTCCCCATATAGCTTAACATAGCTGGTGGTAATGTGAATGAGTTCACTAAGAAAGGAATGAATCATAAACAATTCATGTGCTAATTTGTCTATAATTAAGGATTAAGGAGATTTCCTCATTCACCACATTTATGCAGCAGCTTGCTCCAAAATATTAACTAAACGCTCCACAGAGTGTAGTATCTTTACGAGACACCAACATGATTTCAAGAACAAAATAACTCATACAGTGCGGTTATGCCAAGTTAAAAGTTACATTTACCGTACGTATAACCTTCCTGAAGAGTCTATTTGTAATTTTCTCCTTTCCTTTCTACTTTCTTTCAGTGGCATTTCCAAACATGACCCTACCTTTAGAGCTTCTCATAGCCACTCACTATCAGGTTGCACCACAGCATTACTGTGTGCATGTAGGGGATTCAATTTCCTCCACGTACTCTAAAGCAGCTTTGTAAGGCAGGCTGATGAAGTCAAAAACTTAAATGACTTTTTTTCCTGTCCCACTCAACCAACCAGAATACCAGCCAATGATGTTCTTAATCTTAATATGAATGTTTTTGAGAAAGCCTTTTAACTGAAAACAGACTTTTTCATTTCCGACATAGGAAACACATTCCCACTGTCATGTCCTCCATTTTCAATCAGCTTGAGTCAGCAGGAAGAAAAAGAAGAAAGACAACGCAGATAAACATTTTGTGTGACTGCAATAGTAATCCATCTCAAAGTGAACTTATTTTGTATGTATGTAAGCAAGTCTTGTAATTCCCTTTTTTTAAAAAAAAGAAATAGAATGATTGTTAAAATTATAAAATTAAGTTCAATAAAGGAGCATTTGATCCCATTTTATGATGTTTCCATTTTCCACATACAGATATTTCCACTCTTACATATCCTCATTATAGTTAAACATGTCTCTCCAGTCCTTTAGTAAAACTTGATCTTTTTCTTGCATCTAATCCCACTGAACTGCACTTTTTAAAAATCTCACTGAAGTCCATTTATCCAAAGTTTCAGATGGAAATCTGACTAAAAAACCTGAACATAAAATAACTGAATAGAAAAAACCTGCCTTCCTTGTAAACCTCCCAAACATGTATTTCTCATAAGCCAGCTTGAACAGTTAGAAATAATGGCCACTTCCAGTGCTGAGTGAATAGAAAAGCAAAGTCAGGATGTAGCGCATTAAGCAGATCAATCAATATACTTATGAAGTACATGACTGACTGGGGAAAATATAGATCATCCCAACTCTGGTGAACTACACAAACACACAAAGCCCAAAGCATTCCATTGAAAAAGACAAAACAAAAACTTTAAAATATGAACAAACAGGTTGAAAGTGGAGAAAGAGAGTGAATAAATCAAAGACCAGCTTAACTTCAGTAAGATTTACGGAAATGTCGCCTCCATTTGTTTTTCTGGAATAACAGTTGACAATGTGGAAACAATCTTCTATAACTAGAATAAAACCCAATGGGCTCTGACATTAATTTCACTCATTTGGAAAAAGCTAAAACACAGAGACTCCCATGGGAAAGTATCTCTGCTGAGACTTGAACCAATTAAGATTTCCATAACCGGCTCAGGGTTGGTTCAGCTTGAGCTGCCTTTACTGTTGGTGGTGCTATGCAGAGTTTGATAGAGACAAAACTGAATAAGTGAGCTTCAGGCTCATCTTGAAAGTGATAAAATCAGGTCCAGATGCAAAACACACCCCTGGAAATGCCTCTGAAGCTCAACAGCCTCAGAACTCATTTATGACAAATAAGCCTTTATATACAGTAAGTCAGCTCAAGTCCATTTGGCTTTAAACACTTCCTTGCATTAGTCAAAAATGCTTTAAAGACTTCCTCGCATTACTCAAAAATGCTTTAAAGACTTCCTAACATAACTTAAAAACATTTATCAATACTTTTTACATAGATGAATGAGACAGGGGAAATTAAACAATGGTATGTGGACAGAAACATTAAGCTTTTGGCACTGACACATCTTACTTCAACAGTGGCTTGTTTGGCATTTCCTGCAATACTGATAAAAATGCACTTATGGAGTATTGAAGTCTCAAAATGGGCACTGCAGAACTATTTCATTCGCTCTTGAGGGCATGTTGACATGGAGTGCCCCGTTTGTCATATGAAATGAGTAAAGTGGAGCAAAAGCAACAATTTGACTGCAGTACTGTTTGTTATATATACAGTCCAAAGCAATGAATTTAATCATTTTGATTAAATTTAATAAGCAGTCTTGGAGACAAGTAATAGTCTGATGCAAAACTACTGAGAAAGATAATACTCTTTGTAGTCAAAGGTTATCAAGGAAACCACTGGAAGATAAATATCTGGGACCAAAATCCTCATGGATATACATACAGCCCCTGAGAAACAATTGAAGGATATGAAACCCAGCTGAAGATAAACAAGTTGCGTGGCTGAAAATGCTGCTTTGTTACTGTTGGATGGTGGCAGTGGGTTTGGCTGACGCAGTGCTGAAGGATGATGATTTGTTGCATTGAATACAGCTCTCAAGGGATAGCCCTCTTCAAATCCTCCCTGTACGACATGGGAAATGCAATCAAAATTTGCCATAAGTCATAAAGAAACTATATAGCATGTTGTTATTGACCTTCTATGATGAAAGCATATTCCAGCCTCGGAGGAAATGCAGTCGACAGAGTCGTTTATAACCCAATTACAATAATTACCTACCAGATCCTTGCTATTATTCAGAGAATGCTATATAATTTTTGCTTTGCAAGTTATGACCCTGTTGGCAGCAACACTTACAAGACTGTATACTGATGTAGAGTGGGACCGGGTGGCTAAATTATGGCTGCAAGTGTTACTTTATATGCACAATGATGTAATGCTCCTCTTGACATTATTTGTCTGCTTTAAATGAGGTGAATATAAATGTGACTTTTTGAAGGCATTCACACAAGAAGTAACACAACTATTGTGTGTATTCCTCTTTAAATGTGAACGCCAGTAAGGTCTCCCCTTGTGATGGGGCCAATAGCAGGTGGTGAAATGAGCCATGTGCACTCTGTGTGAATGCTGTGGTTGTTTGGATAGTCATAGCAGTGCTCTGTGTGAAGTTGGCTCAGTACAAAGAGATGCAGAAAGACAGAAATAATCCCTCCTTAAATCACTTTCACAGCCATAGAACTCATGCAAATGTTTATGTGACCACAGCTTTGCATATTCAGAGCAAAAGAAACCATAATCAAGTCTGAGTTTTTCCTCAGAGTGCAATTTATTGTAAATCAAAGAAGGAAAAATGATAGCAGTACCCTAACGATGCAAAAATAAAGCAGTACCTTACCCACCAGAGGCTCGCTTTACAAGCACTCTTACTGCATTAAGCTGTCAAACTTGATCAATAAATGTCTTTTTAACATCTAAGAGACATGCAGCAGAGAAAAGCCTGCTCACATGCATTCATGTGATTAGTTTAGCTTGTGTGTGGCTTTATGAGGAAACTCCAAACTTAAACGCATACATACAATATGAGCAGAGAAAAACCTGCATCATCATCATGCTACATTAGAGTCAGAAATAAAATACCAAATTTAGAGATACTCTTAACCACATTGCCAGCACAAATAAAAGCAATAAACACATACCTCTGTGTCACTATTAGTTTCTGAATTTGCTGCCATATTATACCTTCCGACCAAATGGAAATCCTTTAGTTTCTGCACCAAGTCAGAACTAAGTGAAAAGGCCTTAGACAGCTCCTCAGACAGTTGCTCCTTCAGTCTATGGGAACATACTTCCCTTGGTTCATCATTAAGATAGCATCTGATTAAATTTTTCTTTCCCCTACACATCCATCCACATTTATTCTAGAGACATCTTGCTTCAAACAGGTACAGCTTCAATCTCTACTGAATCTGGAGCGTTTTAAGAGCTCCACCCTATTCTACAGTTTTGACCAATTGGCAGCTCATATGCAGATGAGCAGCAGTAGTACTACATACTGTATGCGCACAGCCATTCTGTCTTGAGAAGAGGTGCAGATCTGCAGGGAGATCAACATCTGCCCTGCTGTCTTGATAAAAGCCTTTCGTGCCCTCATTCCTAAAGCTACACATGTGAGATCAGCACACATAAACACAAACATAACTGTATACATATGAGTGAAAGGTCATGAAGTGAATGTCTGAAATTAGACAATAATAGAATAATTTTATTTACAACTTCAGCATATAACAATGCAGCTTGAAAAATATTTGTACCAAAAAAATATTAGATGTGGGGTTGAATATCATAGATTGGATAGCAAAAATAACATAACCTCTTACAATAGCCGTCACATCCAACTCAGACCTCCCAGCTGGCAGTGCCAGGGCCAAAGCAGCACAAGGAGGAGTGTGTGTGTGTAACTCTGAGTGCGTCTTTCTATGGGGGGGGTGACTTGTGGCCTACATGCTACACAAATAATCTTTTTAATCTAATACACACTTACTTTCTCACTCACTCACACATGCATGCAGCACAATTAAGCAGGCCAGAGCACAATGCTTTACATTAATTTGGATCAATGTCAGTGCTTTGCAAGCCTGAAAATACCCACTTATTCTTAGAATGAAGATTTAATGATTAAGTCACTGGGTTAGGTTTTGTACAGTAGTGTTGGCCATGTGAAAGCTAAAATTTAAAGTGAAATTGGTGTTTCTTTTGCAAAAAAAAGAAAAACAATAACAAAACATCAACAAGTAGAGCATTACAAGACTGTGTGAGAGGCCCAGCAATAGAGCATAGTCTGATACTATGCAACAAAGAAATATATGTGCTTTGAAAAACTCAGCTTGTGTGTAGAGGCTGAGATTTAATCTTAAGCTTTGTAATGGGGAGCAACAAAAACAAGAGCTGAATTCAGCTGAGAATTCATTTTCTGCTTATGGGAGGGAGAATGAAACATAACACGATCCAAATCTTAATAGCTCTCACTGCAAGTGTGCCAACTTATACAACTATAATAAGTACCATAAGTAGTAGACAGAGAGCAACACAAATAGCATCAGGTCAACAGACGTGCCAGTTTAACAAACCACACAGTAGGCAAATTTTGCTTAAACCCCCATTTAATGAGACGCATGCTCAGAATTGGTTTGGATGAGAGGCTAACGGTCAGAGGATATAACTTCCTGTAAGGAAAGATGGTGTCTGGGGAGATGACTGCAGGTCTGCTTTAATCCCCTCTGGCTGGATCACAACATGGGGGTGATTATCATGGACTGTCTAAAGGGCTGACAGTGCCCAGGGGATGGACAGCTTGAGAAATACAGTATCAAGCTGCACGCCTTTATTTACAAACTGGTCTGTTGGCCTGAATGCACAAAGTACATGGATACACAATGCATATACAGGTCAGACATTAATGGGCTGGTGTGGAGATTAAATTGTCCATCATAATCAAATGTCTGTCCTTGTTTACACTCTAAAGTCGTCTGGTTCAAGGCCATCAGGAATTTGGTAAAGCCATTGCTGTTCTGTTACGTGCTGTGCTGAGGATGCAGCATGGAAAGTGTATGAAGGGCAGTGCCACCTGCTGCTCATGACTGGAAACAGACATTACTGTACAGTGGAGAAAAGTAGTGCATCAAGCTTTGCACAACACTGCAAATTACCCATTGATTTGAGTCTGGTATGTATGTTGCAGCCGAGAATCATCTAAAACTTCAGACCCTGACCCTCACAGACCAGGATGAAGGATCCTCGAAGTTGTGTGTGGACATGGGACACATGGGACAGACATTTTAATCTTTAAAACCAGGAAATTAAACATTACTGATAGCTTTACAAATGAGTGTTCAGTTCAAATGTACACCATGATAGTGCTACATTCAACTTTCAACCCAAGCAGGAATAGTTCAGGATTTTCCTTGTGCAGAGTGCTTTGTGTATCCCAATACGAAGAACACACAGGACACAATGCAACCTTGTGTTTCACAAGGAAGAGGGAAAATAAGCAGTAAATATGCAGAAAATTTGAATTTGACATACATTTTCTCCCTTGGTGTCTGACAAACTAGATGAAATGTCCTAACAGTACAGTAAAACATGTCGTATACACTTGCTCCCATTTAAAGCAGATACCACCATCCCTGCAGGAACATAAATATTGTCCACAATAGTGAAGAACTAGGAGACGCTGGATTAGCTGAACATACACTTCCTACACTTCCCCTTCCATTCAATTAAGGATCTTTATCTGCCTCTGAGAGATTCCTGTTGGAAATGAACTAAAGTATTTTCTCACTTTATTTTTTCCCCCTTAAAAAGGTGGCATGGTGCAACAAAGGCTTTTGTGAGGTGGAGTAGGGGGGTTTCCACTGGAAGACTTAAAGAAAGGGAAAGGCCTTTCCAGATTCCTAGTTAGGTATGCCATTGTTTTATTCATTTTAATAACATCATCACCGACTACAATCAGCTCTAACCTAAAAGTTTAAAGGTTTGGGAGGGACATGGCTGGAATTCTTTAGCCATGTAGAAGTGTTTACATTTAGACACTAACAAGTGTTTACATTTAGACACTAACACTTTATGAACACTAACCCCAATGAATGAACACCAGCATGGAGAGGGTGTAATGTAATGTTCATCTGACCTAAAATCTGGCCCAAGATTACTTGACCAAAGAACCCCCCCACCCGAAAAAACAAAACAAACAACCACAAAAAAAACAAAAAAATAACATAATTTCTCTCTATCTGCTGATTTGCACAAATTCCCATAGAATCCGAGAGGACAATAGCATATAATAAAGGCAATTATGATCATATTAACTCCTTTTCTAAATTTCAGGATGTTTATACAATTCTGCTTGTTCTATTCTCACAGCCATAAAAGTCTGATCTGCATAATTAGCAGTACCATGGATGGTGTAATGTTACCTGGCTGAAATAAGAAAGGATTGTGTAAAACACAAGCAGATATAGAGCTTATCTGAATCAGCAACACGC
>JAPMNP010644101.1:0-10756 GCA_029874935.1 Atherina boyeri | reverse complement strand
CTCAACACACTGCGCCACACACCGCCCCAAATCTTTAACATGTTTAGGTAATTATTTGGTTTTATACAAACAAAATTGAACTGGGAAAAAAAAACTGGGACACGTGACAGTTGACCAGCTGACAACAGCTAGTACATTAAAGGCTTTGTTATATTTAAAATCTTATTAAAGAGATCATGATAACATAAGATTGGCAATGGACATCATACCAAAAAGCCTTTGACTTGAAGGAACATCAATTTATTTTATCAGCACTTGAAAAATTTGGGTTTTGGTAGTAAATTCAGAAACCTTGTTTGTTGACTCTACCTGAATATTAGCAGCTGTGTTATTCTTCCTAATGCTACCACCCCAAGATTTAAGATTGACGTTGGACTTCCTTAGTGTTTCCTCTTTTCACCTACCTGTTCATTACTGAAATGTTAGCCATTTATATTAAGAACTGTAATGACATTGAAAAATAAATCTGTTTCTAATGGTCGTTGGGTTTTTGTTTCAGTTCTAATGCATTCTTATTTCTGGTCTTGTCATTTTGTGAGTTCTGTCTGGTTTCCTGTTTTATTTTGAGTTTATTCCCTTGTGTTCTGTTCAGCTTACTTCATGTTCCCTGATCCTGGTTCCTTGTTGCCACACCTGGTTTATTTAACTGATTGCCTCCCCTGCAGCTCATTTCCTGATTAGTTCTCTCTATATTAGGGTTATCCAATTCAGTCCTACGAGGTCTGCAGTCCTGCGAGGTCTGCAGTCCTGCTGGTCTTCAATGTGTCCCTGCTCAAACACACCTGACTCAAATTAATGAGTCATTGTACTCGACCCCATTGGCTGTTGGATCCATTTAATTTGAGTCAGGTGTGTTTGAGCAGGGACACATTGGAACCAGCAGGACTGTGGGCCTCGTAGGACCAAACTGATTAACCATGGTCTATACTGTATAGTCTCTTGATTTTCAATTAATTCTGGTTGGATCATTTTCATGTCCCTCCATATTTCTGTTTTCTGTCATTTTAGTTGCCTGAGTTGTCAACATTAAAACTCCAGATGTCCCAGTCGGCTTCCTCGTCTGTTTTTGTTCTCCATTTGGGCTGTGACAGTGTTGGGTACAGAAATCACCATTATCCAGCTAGCTGATGTCACATTATGTCTAAAAGATGTAAATTAAATTTAGTCAACCATTCAACCATAATTTTTTTCCTAAGAAATCCAAAGCATCCGTGTTAACTTTAAAACTAAAAAAAAAAAAAAAAAAAAAATCTGAACTTTTTAGCTGTTCATGTCACACCATCAAAATGCATGTGCCACATCCCGATCAAATCAGAAATCAAATCCCTGGATATTTACCTCACCAAAGACCAAAACCCATGCTAGTCAATGAATATAGAAAAAAAACTTTATGAATGTACGACCTCATTCAGTTTCTGGCTTCAGAGATATCTGTCAATCTTAGGTTGGACTTATCAAACAAAAATGGAAAGCTTGTTGATGTATTTACTTAAAGAAAATAATAAAATCCTTCAACTAAATCTGACCTTTATCTGCAGAAAATGCCCAACTATATGAGAAAAAGCAGCATGGTTAAACAAATAAGTAAGGGTGGTCTGAATGTTATTGATTGTGATTGCCTTAAAGGGACCCTGAGGACCAACTAAAATCTTGGATCAAACACAATAACTGCTTCATTGTATCCCAAATTTACTTATTCAATTATCTTATTACTGATTTTGATGTTAATAATTTTCCAGCATTGTCAGAGTTCCATAACAAATCTTACTATATTGGAAAATGTTGTATGTCCATCATTTCTCACCGCACTTTAATGTAATTTGGAACGACAGATTTGTTCTCGCTGATTGCAACAAATCCTTATTTTACAGAGACTGGATTGAGAGAAACACATGGTTGGTAACTGATACTGATGGAAATTTCTTACATAATGAATAATTTTGTACAAGGCAGAGCTTTAATCCTCCCATCTCAGAATCCTTGAAACTACATAATGTATTTCCCTGAGAATTTGTGTTTCTAACCAGAAAAGTAATGACACACCAAATTATTAAGATGGACAGGAATGTGTATGACTTTAGGGGGTCTGCAATTTTTGGCCACATAGGTTTCAATTTTCACCACCGGAGTTTGCCGCTTGGTCTTCATGCATTGGGGTGCGTCCCAGTTTATATCCATTCACACTTTCTAAACAGCAACAGGTGGGGGAAATACCCTGATTGTTGCCTAAAAGACAAGCACTTCTGCATGACAACAATTTCATTTTATTTGTAATTATTATTCATTTAAAACTTAATGTGTGTGGAACATTTTAGCAGCATACTGTCTGCATTATTACTTAGCTGTGCGAAAGGCTTTTATAATAACGTTCAAGTTTGGTTTTGCAATGACCGAACACATTTTAGTGTTTGAGATTCTTACTCAATAACATAAATCTCTGTTTTAATGTAAATATAGATTTTTTTGGTTTGTTTTTTACTTTTTATATAAAGTGTGAGTGTGTAAGCACACACACTCCCATGAGTATCAAAATCAAATATGCCTCTTTATTCATTTATGCAAATAGCTTCAATATATAACCTTTGATATGAAAGGTAATATGTGGTTTTGCACAATTGTATCACATTTCACAGAATTTCTTTGGTTCTATTCTTCTGCCGTTGGTGTTGCTGTTTCCTGTTTCCCCAGATTTTCAGTCAGAGTTGCTTAGAGGTAGGGATGTCCTCCTGCCAAATTTTGTTTTTAATAAATCCCCCAAAAAATTATTGTATTTGGTATATGCTGGTTTTGCATATATTTGTAAATGAGGGTCCAGAATAGAACCAGGATGGTGTCTGTCTGAAAGCACCAAGTAATTATGTTAAGATTCCCCCAGAAACTATAGGAATCCCAGCAGACTTAGTCTAGATTCATTCATCTGAACCTTCTGGGTCTGCGGAACATTTCTGAAGGGTTGAGAATCAGAACTTTTCAGTTTGTAAAAAAACTACATTCAGAAATTCCTGTAGCTTCGATCACCAGAGATGGCGATTCACCACGGGTTACAGGGAGAACAGGACACATGGTTTATCTGAGTGCTGGATTTAACACTGATAGGACCTGATCTGTTGTTTAATATTTCTAACCGGATTAACATGTTTTCAGCAATAAATCAAACGCTGCAGAAACTGTTCTGCAAATATACACCATGCCATGTGGACTCTCCATCATTTTAGGTGATGAGTGAGTTCAGATCTGAACTGTCTCAAATCTGTAACACAAGGTGTTTCCAGAAACTGTGTGTGGAGGTTTTTGTCTGCAGGAGGTAAAAATGAATAAATACATGATCGCCAGAATCTGTTACAAGTAAATATTTTCTCCCCCCCTGACTCATCTCCGCTTCATCTTCCCACATCTCCGTCACTCTGTCTTTCTCTTCCTCTGCTTTACGATGCCTCAGAGATGAAACAGTTTTACTTCTTCTGCTCTGTCAGTTTCTAAGTCGGCATCAGGCCTCTTATTCTGCTCAGAAAATCATTTGACTGAATTTGACCTTCACTGCAGCTTCCTCACAAACCGTCAGCCATGGGACAACCGTCATGTAGTAATTAGCTCGTGTGAGTACATGAAACATCCCAGGGAAGCAGTTTGCTTTAATGTCTACAGATGAAGTCTGAAAATAAATAAGATTTTGTGGCCACTGACAAGATATGAATGATACAATAAAAACTGTCCTCTGTAATAAATAGCGAAAAAAAATATTTCCTAAGGTGTGACAAACACAGCATAATCTGCATATTGTTAGTATATGAAAATATAATAGAAGTATTCCCAGGATGGCGCCTTGAGGAACACCTCTGGTCAAACTGAGGTAGATAGAAGTAGCACCTTCGACCTGAATATACTGAAATCTTCCTTGCAGATTATTTTCAAACCAACCACAACATGATCAGCAGCTTTAAAATTTCACTATCCACTGTGTCAAAAGCCTTAAAAGACCAATAAAAAAAAAGTTCATGCACAGTGCTGATTGTTATCTGAGGCTTCTATGAAGTTTAGATTTTTTATGCTGGTGTCTTTTAAAAAAACAAAACAGATTAAGTCTGAATAGACATGTTTATTGCAAATGTTTCATCAACAGGAGCACCTTATTTAAACCCACAAATCTGCTGTGTGTTCCAGTAGTGAAGCAGAGACTATCAGAGAAAATGACTTTATTCTATTTAAAAAGAAAACAGTTTTTTTTATTAGCAAAGAAAAACATTGGATGTTTTATAGATGTGACAAAATCAAATAATGAAAACAAAAAAACGATTTTATTTTAGAGGACATTAAAACTTTTTTTTGCAGGAATCGAACACTTAATTTTAAAACTGCAAACTTGAACATTGATGCAACATGAAGACTTCTGTTTTTTCTCTCTGAGTTCAAACCAACATCTTAAAGATATTTAAAAAAAACACATGTGTGTTACTGATTGCTGATTATCTATGGCCCCACAATATCAAAAGAATTTTCACCAGGTCAAAGCTATCGTGCAGCAAACCATTTGCATGATCCCATCCCATAAACCTGCAACATCAACATGACACGAGTTTCTCTGCTTCACATGTGACTGAGCTGTGATCAGCTGACGACAGCTTATCATGGTAATGTTGGAATAATGAAAATGAATTATCCAAATAGCTTAGTTTGAACATTATGAAAGATACAGATTTTAATTGCTGTTATTTGCTGTTTTTACATTTAACAATATAAATTCAGTGGAAACACAGAAATTCAAAATATGATGCATTTTTAAGAGCTTTTAATTGTGTCACCAAATGAGACGTATTTAAAACAAATTATAATAAGGTTTTTCCTGCAGTTCATAGCAGCTGGGATGCAAAGAAACAGAGATTTGGTTGCTGACTTGTGCAAAAATCTTGGATCTGCTTGGTGTTTGTTAAAGCCACAGTGAGTCTGTTGAATTTCCCACTGAAACTGGAGGAAGACCAGTAGACTCAGTCCACATCTCAGTTCTGTTGAGATTTATCTGAACACTCTGGGCTTGCAGAGCTGAACATCTCTGTCGGGTTGAGAATTCACAGCATTTTATTTTCAATTCATATTACACTTATTTCCAAACTTAAAAAAATCTCTGTGCTTTGATCAGCTGAGGGGATGGTTCACCTTGAGTTACAAAAAGAACAGGACATAGCGTTAAAACGTTTCTGACTGTGATGGTTTGTGAAGGTCGGTCAGGTTATCTGAGTGCTGCAACAAATCCTGATCACTTATTTCATTTTTCAAACCTCACAGCAAAAAGATCAAAACAAGACAGGTGAAAGTTTAAGGACAGAAAGTCAGCAGCAGGCTAATGTTTTATCTTAGCAGATGCTTTGCCTGCCGTTAACAGCTGTTAACAACCCAACACTCAGTTGTTTATTTGTCCAAAAGAAAAAAACAACAAACACTGCAGTCGTCTGTAATGAGAAGGATGATTAGTATTTCAGAAAGCTGAGGATCTTTTGTTTGAATAAATATTTGGTCTGTCTGTGATCTTTCTGTATTATGCTATTTCTGTAATTTCATTTCTATAAGCAGATTATTTTACACGGTTCATGAATATTTCTTTTATAAATGTTACTCAAAAAGTTTAACTAATTGTGGTTTCCTGAAAACATTAAAGGCACCATATCAATGGCATATAACAATCAATAATCTAAGAACGGCCTAAAACTTAAAATATTCACCATTTTAAATGTAATAAAGGCAATAACATAATAAGTTGCCAATAATAAGCTATTGTGCTATTACCTGGTTATTGGACTAGCATAAAAAAATTAAAACAATGTAACAACTGTCTACTCTGGTAGCACTTACTTTTGTCTACTTGAAATTAAAAACATCAATCGATCAATACATCAACAATTTTTGTGTAGTTTTCACATTAAAATAGGTACTATGTAATTACTCGAAAGTTATGTTGATATCTCATGCCATTTAAAATGGCCAAAACTTTTTTATTATTGGACATTATTATTGGTTGCTCCATGTGGTGAAACTGGCCAGCATGTTATTGGTAATCAAAACAAACTGGTTCTGTCCTTACTTAGTGACTGTGTCTCATTCTAACAACAACATCAGGTCATTAAAAGATTAAATTATGAATAATAAGGGACAGAAAGTGTCAGAAATGCTGTGTTTCTGTAAATATACACCATGTCGTGTGGACTCTTCATCATTTTAGGTGATGAGTGAGTTCAGATCTGAACTGTCTCATATCTGTAACACAACGTGTTTCCAGAAAACAGTGTGTGGAAGTTTTCGTCTGCAGGCGGTGAAAATGAATAAATACATGATCGCCAGAATCTGTTAGAGAAAAATATCTTCTCCCCCCTGACTCATCTCAACTTCATCTTCCCACATCTCCGTCACTTTGTATTTATCCTCCTCCTCTGCTTTACGATGCCTCAGAGATGAAACAGTTTTACTTCTCCCTTTCTGTCGGTTTGTAAGTATCAGGGCTCTTATTCTGCTCAGGAAGACATTTGACTGTGAATTCACGGTGAATTTGACCTTCACTGCAGCTTCCTCATGAAACGTCAGCCATGAGACAACCATCGTGTAGTGGAGTTCTTCCTGCTTCAAACAGGTGACACACTGGAGCCGACCGACCTCCGTCTAATGATCATTAGGATCTATTTTCACAAACTGATGTACAGACAGAAATTTTTTTTTCTTTTTTTTTTTTTTAAAGAAAAAAAGAAAATTTCTTTTTTCAATTACAACTTTTCTTCTTTGGTTTTCATTTTGAATATCATGAAATGTGATGAACAAACACAAATTGTTAACTTTTGCCTGCATAGTTGTCAGCAGATTGGGAACCTGTTTAAAAGCTACTTTCTATATGCACGTGGCTGAAGACAATATTCTATAAATATTCTTATAGAGTTGATAAAAGTAAATCAAATCAATAAAAGTTGAATAAGATTCATAGATAAAAAAATTATGTTATGTCCGTCGAAGTAAAACATTGTACGTGAAAAAAGCTGGCAGTGTTTTTGTTTTTTCTTATTTATGCATTAGAGGGTTAAGATTTTATGATACAACTACCAGGAGCTTTAGAACATTTTACTTTGAGTAAGTTTCCTTTGAACGTTCAATGTCATAATCTTATACAGTCTGTATAAACTTTTCTTAAATGCTCTGAATGTTACACTGTAGTTAAAAATAGTTCAAACAATGTGAATGAATTGTGTCAAAACAACTGATTCAATGAAGTTTATTCAAGATCAGTTATCAAGTCCATCCACCTTAACAGTTCTAAGCCAAACTTACTTCAATCATTCACTTTCTTTCAGATAAAGAATCTGAATCATTCTGACTCCGTTTCATGGAAAGTCCAAATAAAAGATTCAAGATGTTCCAAATATTTACATGATGGGTGAAATCATGATTATATACTTCCATATTTTATTCTAGTTTACAAGGTGAGAGTATATTGCTGCAGCAATAAATACTGAGGGACAGCATCATCAGATATGTATTATCAGTTTTATTTCTACCATATAAAACGACCCTAGTGTTAGGTGGTGTTTAATGTCTCTCCCTGTACTATCTTCCACGCTGTTGGTGCCAAATTTAACCCTTTAAGGCCAACACTCCCTACGGCATCATCACTGTTCCAGATGTTGTCCAAACTCGCGATCCCGTCAGGTGTACCCGATGTCTGGTGCGAATTTAAGACCGTCAATGTTGAAGGGTTAACATTCAAACAGACCAGAATATAATGTTTTTATGATTTGTCATTCTTTCAAACCCACGCTGGAAGCTGGTTCTACAGGAGAGAATCCTGAAAACTAAAAGTTCTGGTTCCTGATCTTAACATGCAGATTCTTTCAGCCATTAACAGTCCAGCAGTCTGACAGTGAGGATCTATTGGAGAGATGTGGAACAATGAGTTCATAAGTAGGATGATGCCAGGCTCTTAATGGCTTTGTGAGTTATCAGAATAATCTTAACATCTACACAAGTCAGTGAAGAGAGGCTGAAACAGGAGAACTGTTGTCTCTCTGATACCAAACATCTGTTAGCTGTCTGTCAGCAGTGTATTAAATGATTTTAAAGTGAATTATTGGCAGCAAAACCACATCACAGAAGTGGATCCTGGATGTGATGAATGAATCGGTTTTTCAGCATCACTTTGAGACACAAGGATTCTGTTCCTGGAAATAATCTGCAGCTGAAAAGGTGCTGCTCAAGAAATGTATTTAATGTGTGGATTAAAAGATAAATCCTGGTCAGAAATGACTCCAAGGTTCCTCAGTAGTACTGGGAGTCGAGGTATTACCACTTAAAGCAGGGGTGTCAGATGTAGCCTACAGCTGAGGGGCCAAAACCGGCCCACCCTTTTCCTGTCTGGCCCGCAGGATGAATTTGGTGAATGTGTAAAAGACATACAAGACATTAACTGCAATTTTTCACAAATAAATTAACTGAAATTCCTTTTTTAAAATTTGCAAATTGAGACGATATTTACAGTGCGTTGTGTAAGTGATAAGGTAAAATAAAAAGAATTGCAGAAAAAAAGGGCAGAAGAGAGAGAGGAAAGAAGAAAAATCAGAAAAACAAATAGAATTCAGACAGATTCTGGCAAATCTCAATGTCCGTTTAGTTTGTGTGTGTGACAGATAGTATGTCTAAGTGTGTGTGTGTGTGTGTGTGTGTGTGTGTGTGTGCGCGCGTGTGTGTGGGTTTTAATTTGTTTTGTGTTAAACTTGGGTGTGTGACTGTGTTTTTTAGATGCAAAAACTGTTGTTTTTACTATATAAAGTCCTTTCTGCTACTGTTGCATGATATGTGCTCTGTACATAAAGTTTGATTTGAACTTTTAATTTTAGTTTTACAGGCTCTATGCAGTGTGTTTTACCAGAAGTCATCGTTTGCTGAGTGTTTCGGGAGGTGACGGGGCTGAGGATTTAAAGGTTACCTTTTAATCCAAACTGGAGGTAGTGCCCTTTTTATTCTGCAGTTTAACCAGTTTTATTATTTGATTTTAAGAGGCTAATGTTTTCTTTATTTTACAGGTTAGTCTGATGTTTTTTGTGATTTTATGTTTCTGGTTTAGTTTGGATCTTATATATTATTTTCATTGCCAGCTCAATTTATTTAGATTTGTTTGTTTATTTGTTTTGTTTGTTTTTTTAAGTGACAGATCAACCTGCATTCCTGATTTCCTTTTTGTTTGTTTTAGTTGACACAGAACAGGAGGTTATTAACTGCTAACTACTTGGGGAAGCTGGCCCGTTTGTGGTTTAGTTTCTTTTGGTTCTTCAGGGTGCATATGTGTTATTTGGTTATGTGGGTGATTATTCTTCATTTTTGTTTATTTTGCTTTGAGTGTATGGCTATCATTCCCCTCTTTTCTCATTTTACAGGACACCAGAACCAGCACACTTTTCAACTACTGCTGTTTTTTTTTTACTTTATTGAAATGATCTTTATAGTTATGATAAATTTGTTATTGAAGACAGCTGCTCTGCTCCTCCTTTTTACTGACAGATACTGTGTAAAGGAGTTCTTTTAAGGTCCAAATGTTCAGGTTTGAGCTGTGTAACCAGGTGCCTCTGGCCACAAAAATTAATAGTCAAATAAATTATTTTCAAAAAAAGAAAAAGACTGCAATACAATATAATACAATATTAAATAAACTAATAACAATGAGTAAATTAAACATGTACACAAAATAGTGAAATTCTTCCCTGAATAGAATAGATAAACCAATCAAATAAAAGGAAACAAAGTTTTTAAAAACACCAGAAGTAGTTTGTTACAAATTTGTAACAATAGGAGTCAAGGGGTTAATGCATGTCTAAGTTATAAACTGAGACAAAATATTGTAGAAACTGCACTTATTTTTCTCCAGAAATTTATTGTTGTTCATAATTTTTTCTAAAAAGATGGTTAATTAAATTTAAACATAAATAAAATGTACTGTTCCTCTTTGCACTCAAAAAAAGAACATAATGTGGAGCTTTCCTCTGATCAGTACTGCTCACATAATCAAACAGCACCATCTGGTGGTCAGAACCAGAACTATCTGAGCCTCAGCGCTACATCTCCATGGATGATGTTCAAAAAGAGTATGGGCATAATAACATATAAATTAAATTAGTCTTAGTACATCAAGCAGTTTCTGAGAAAAAAATGCATCCTCCTATGTGGACAATAGGTCAACAGGTTAATAGATAAAAGTCAAAAGTCACCAGCGTGCAGCAAAGCATGAAGCTGCTGTTTATTTGCACCAGACTAACACGAAGTATAAAATGCAACAGAACAGTTCATCTTTGAATGCAGGTTCATGAAAGCATCATATTACACACTGCACATGAGACTTTCCTGCACAGCCCTTTACATTGCATCCCATTAGATTGTTCAGGCTTAGAAACTCAGGAAGTTTGCAAAAAAACACTAATAAAAAAGGTAACCCTCTCAATATTCAAATGAAGGACAACAAAAGTAGTAACACTTTATTGAGTTATTGTGCTGACTCCACAGTTGGAAATAAACATACCCATTTCAGAACAAAAACTTTTTTAGACATGAAACGATGATGGAACACATAAATACAGTTACAGTTAGCATAAAAAAAGAGAACAAAACTAAGTAGCTACTTTTGTTCTCCCTTCTCATCTGGATATCTAGATGTATAATCCTTGTGTAACCGAAAGGCTTGGTTAAACGTGGGTGTCTAACTAAGACTAATCCCACCGATACTAAACCTCAGAATGAG
>JAPMNP010644063.1:0-17252 GCA_029874935.1 Atherina boyeri | reverse complement strand
CACACACACACACCACCTTTTATCAGTAATTCCATCTCAGATTTGGAAGGTGCAAGTTCATGCAAAGAGAAGTGGATATTAAAAACGCATGCAGAGCTGGAGGGTTTGTATCTTTGCAAATTAGAAAAAAAAAAAGAAGTAAAAGTCTCCAGGGAAGCCTAATCACTTTCATTTTGCCTCTCTGAAGAATTAGACCAAGTTAAACAGACCAACACTACCACGAAGGCAGCAGAAATTGATGCTTAGCCGGAGATATGATAATGGATGGCTTCCCCCTCGAGGTCATTAAATAATTATCTTGTCGTAGGCTTGAGAGCTCGTGTTTAAAGCGGAACACTCTGCCATTCCTCAGCTGATCATAAAGAAAGGGACTATGAAACAGTTATTCTTTTAAGATATGTACATTCGGGAACATGAGGGAACATTATGCCAAACTAGATTTATTAGTCTGAAAGTGGGGAAAGCTGATTCATCTTCGTGAAGCATAACGGAAATGTAGCTGAAGCTTTTTCTAAATTTCTAAAAATCAAATGTCCTCTTCATATCACTTCCACAGTAAATGCTGAGCAGGCTGAGTCATCCGAGTGTCTCTAAGTGTGATCCCTGATAAAGAAACCAAAAGACCAAACAAGATTTACAATTTCTTCAGAAGTTTTTTTTCTCTCCAGCCTCTTCTTCATTTTCTATCTCTTGTGCCTTTTCCTTTTCACCCCCCATCTCCCTGAGCTTCATTGGAACAAATCATTGGCAACACACAGTGCTGTTTTTCTCCAGATGAGCCAGGCTAATTTTGACACAGTCATTATGCCTACTTTCTGTCTCGTCTCCCTTTTCTCATGCTAATACAGACCTGTTCTCCGTTTACAGCTGCTGCGCAACACCTCGCTTGAAAAGCCTGGGGTGAGACACCTGCAGGGCAATGGGTCGAACTCCAGCTATAGACCCATCTCTTGTCAAAAGACTAACCGTAGGAGCTTGATCAAAAATCTGACTTCCTGCCAGGAAGCCTGCTGAACCTGCCAGTTTGGTCACACTTGTGTTACGCTCCCAAATTTGCACCCTCTTTCGTATTTGATGTCTGTTCTCTTTGCATGTTTTCCATTTTTTTTTGTGCTTTCTCATCAGTTCATGTCAGACCAGCTAGGGGATTGCTTGGATCCCACTGCAGTATGAGGCAGGAGGAGAAGGAAGAGGGAGTGGGAAACAGATGTTTGCGACAGTGTGAGGGCAGTAATAAGGACCCCTATGACAGCGAAGCAATCAGCGAGTCCTGGGTACACAGCACATTCAAACATACGCATACAGTACAGTGAGGAAGTGATGGGCTGGCAAAGGCCTGGAGCCAATCACACTGACACACACATTTATGGTGCACTACACGGCGAATGACACAGAGGGAAACTACCATCACTGTCAGCAACTTACAGAGCAGAGGAAAAACCAGGTAAAACGATGTTATCTGCAATATTTTTTTTTCTTTTAGTAAAATATTCATTTGGCTGTGGTGAATCAGCTCAGTGTGCAACAACAGAAAAAAGGAAGGATGGAAAGGGTTTTCTGGCACTCTCAGCCATTTTCTGTCTCATGCCAGGACGGCACATATGACATCCCAGTGTGTTCCCCGAGCCTGCCTCTAATACGCACGCGAAGCCTTTCAAAAGCATTACCCTGCCGACGGGAGATACTCTTATCGCGGAGGACGTTTCAGTGAGAAGGAGTTTTGATTCACCAAAGCAAAGGCAAACAGGAGGGAAAACAAATGGTGTTTGCCGAGTGAGGGGTTCACGTTGCTGCAGAGACATTTCGAGAAGTGGGGCAGAGGAGAGAGTGCACGTTGAGGAGAACAAGGTTTGAAAATAGCCTTAGATAAAATGGAGATGGCACAGCTGCTGATGTGGGCGGCCACAGTGCAGGGGTAAATAAAAAGGAGGAAAAATGAAAAAAAAATGGAAATCACACAATGACGGGCAAAAGCAAAAAGGCAAAACAAAGACACATGCATAAACACTGGCATGGCACACGCTTGCTTTGCACAAACAGAAGAGTCCAAATCTGCAGCACGCTGCACAGCGTTAGCTGAGGAGGATTGATTACAATCGATTATGTCACCACAGGAAGTGGTAAGTCTTTTTAAGACCTACTGATCAATCCGTTCGCTAGATTTAGTTAAGACAGCCGTCATCCAGGGGAATTCACAGCAAGAGAAAAGTGAAGAATGGAACTATGTGAGAGTTAAAAAAAACAACTGAAATAAAAAATGACCCCTTAAAAATCATCATGACATTTTCCCGTTCATATCTCACATGTTAACTCAATTAATGTTTTTTATATCGGTGTTTTAAAGTCTTATATAAAAAAAAGGCATTTTTGATCTCAGACCAAATTATTTCAATGATTTAATTATTTTATTTTATAATTTTCAAAAATAGTTATAAAAGAATATTTTTCATCATTTCAAATTTGATTTAATTGAATCTAATTTAATTTTGCTGACAAATAATCAGTGTTTTGTTTAATACCTTATAAATCATCCTTTACATAAAAAAAAATCTGGCAAAGGAAACTTGCCATTTTTAGGACTAAAATAATTCATTCATCCCTCTGCAAAACCCTTTATAATATAAGTACGATCAAAACACGAAGGGCTGATGTATGTAATTGCTACTTAAATGAATATTTCTGAATCTGAAAAGAAGGGGAAATTACAAGATCCCAAGCATATATTCATGGGTAAAATTTCATCTAAACGTTGCCAACATGAAAATCTCTCCAGCCACTAAAACGATAAATCATGGCTTTTAAAGGTTTTATAGGCCAACGCAATATATAATTTATAATCTTATTACCCCAGAATGTGTGTTATGGTTTTCTTTTTTTTTTATCTACTCGTCAAAAATAAAATATGTTCTAGGAGCTAAAAAAGAAAAGAAAAAAAGGAAAAGAAAAGAGAAGAAAAAACAGTGAATGAAAAGCAGTGTATTTGCTCTTAGTGTCTCACCTTGAATGAAACAATTTACACTGAAGATTTCTGCTGTGTAGCGTTTGGCCTCATGAGATGCATTACGTGTTTACAGCGCAGCGTTGCTTTTAGTCTGTGATACTCAGCTGTTGTGTTTAAGGAAGCAACATCCCTCTATTTCTCTTGCAGAGGTGAAGTTAAACCCTCGTTGAACCCTTCTTCAGTTCTGGAAAACTTACAAAGACACTGCTGAAGGAGGGTGCTGCCCCCGCACTATTACCTAAAGAGTGCAGATGTGTGTGTATGCACAAGCTACTTTTACTATATCTGAGAGGGCAAACCAGGAGGCTAGACTTAAGGGATCCAATAGCTTTGTGCGGACCAAAATGTGAAGAGTTGAAAAGGCTATTTGAGGGTCAAAACTTGGCTTTAGATATGTAAAGGTTAGGTTACAGTGAGTCATTCAGCCGGGTAAATGGATTATGTCAATGGTGGATCTCTATAAAAGCAGAAAAATGACTAAATGTGTGTGTGTGTGTGTTTAAGCTTGTGTCAGGCATCTCAAGACTGACATGAGTCAGTTTGAATTACTTCCAGTGCTGCAGTGATGCATTTGACCCCGGTGTTTATCCTAAACTCTTCCCCTCAAAGACATGAACAGACAGCGACACAGTTACGCTCGCTAACACACACTCGCAGTCACACCAGAGTAAGAACGCACATTTTCCTGTTCTCCGCTTGGGAGGCGATTTGAAACGGTGGGTCCATGGACGATCAGCCCTCTGCTGTAATTGGGTCCCTTGTCACCCAGTAAATTCATGTCAGCATTGGTCACATGGGACGCTAATCTAAATGGCATCAGTGTCCTACTTTGTGTGTGTGTGAGGAAGAGAGTTAAGGATAAAAAAAAAAAATGTAAAAAAAAAGGTGCCGTAAGCTTGAGAAGGGAAGTGAGAGGTCGCTTGCAAATTATGTGTGGGGCACCACCGGGCTGTACCGCTACATTTATTTCAGCTGTGAATCTGACAGCTGCACTTAGTGAGTGGTTCAATTAGCTTCCAAAAGACACACGTTTTATCTCCCAGTCGACGGTTTTCTTCATTTTGTCAGTAGGTTAACAGATTGCAAACAGGTTAAAAGAAAAGAAAAAACTAAAAAGAAAAAAGGGCTCTAAGATGCCACTTTCAGTGATGACAAAGCTTCTTTTTTTCAACTTTATCTTGCTTATTATTGTGCAAAACAGCTGATAGTTTGGGTAGCCATATTCAAAATCTGACAAAAAAAACCTCATCCTTTCTTGTAAATCTGACAAAAGCTTTCCTTAAAACGTCTAATTTAGACAAGAAAGGAAAGCGCAAGGTCTTACTGTATATATGAGTACTGTTATGTGAAATTAATCAACCGCCCTTGAGCAAATCAGCATTACATATTCATGTGGGCCATTGTATAATGAATATAAATGATGACCTTTAGAGAACTGGCTTTTTCTCTGTTGCGTTTCCTCAAGTGGACCCAATATGAGCCACTTAGGTGGAAATATGACTAAAATATAAAAAACGTGGAGCTTAATTTCTTTAAAAAGAAAAGGAGGAGGGACAAGTATTTAGGCACAGTCATATTTAAACTCTAGATTGGACTCTAAAATACTTTGCTCATGCAGCAAGCGATGAGCAAACAGTTTGGAAAACAGTGCAGAAGGTTACTACAGTATGACACCATCAAGCATTTTAAGGCCGTCAACAACGGAAGCAGGTGAGAAAATCTGTGTCTTATGACCGTGAACTCCAAAGAACAAGTTAGCACAATCTACTGTTAAAATCCGCAAGTGCCATCTGCAGGGGGCTAAGTGATGAACTAGGAAGCTGCTGACACAATAATTGTAGGCATTTAGCAATGAGGCTGAGAAAACAGGATGAAAAAAAAGGAGTGGTTGAAAGAGACAGCCTGGGCTGAGAGAAAGACAAGTTGAGTGAGAGGTTGATAATTAGCAGGAGGTGAACATTAAGCACTAAGCATGTCGTCTTTCTCGGTTTTAAACACTGTATTCGGTGACGAGCAGAATGTGATTCAACCCCAGCTTGGGTATACATGAATGTGTGAGTTTGAGATCCCGAGAAGCGATAAATATCCGTGGCAAAATGAGCACCAGAGAATTATGCAATGACTGCACAGTGGTGTCAAAGAACTTCCCGAGGTTGAAATATCTTATTTTTCTTGACGGGGGCAAGAAACTGTTAATTACTGATGGGCTTAGTCTTCCCCTGCCCGCTAATCTAGAGAGCCATAAAAGTGAGGTGTTTATGTTGCACTGAACATTATGCTATCATGGTAAACAGTCTGTTTCTATCAATACATTCATTTTTATTAGTTAGAAAGAGAAGCCTGGGATCATCCGACCTGAGTGGATTTGATTTGATTTCCCACCAGTTTGTAGGTTGTTTTGCAACATCTCAAAGAATTAAACGGATACTTTCAGTGAATACTAAACACATTTTACAGAAATTTACTGCAGTTACCTTACCGAGAGCACAGCTATTAGTACACAGTAAAATTACAAGAGAAAAATATACTCAAATTGAGGAAAGTTTTACTCCATTTTAATGAAATTTGGTCCCTCTTTAAAAAGAGTTAAGTTAACTCTAAAAAGAGTTAACTCTTTTGATAGAGTTGTTTAATCGGAGTAATTTTCTTCAATTTAGAGTAAGAAAACAAAAAGTATGAGGTAAAAAAGACAGTTGATGTATTACTTATGTTGTTATTTTCCTAGCAGACTTTTCTCCAGATCGGTAGCAGGTGAAATGACCATCGGCGTAATAGTGGACAAAATTAAACTTAACTGCATTTCCTTCTTGGAGGGGTCATATTTGTTGTGTAGGTGTCCAAAGGAATAAACCATGTTTTGGCTAACAATGCTAACATGTGCTACTGTAACCACGTTAAAAGGAGTTAGCGGAGTAAAGGGCTGCATTGGATATTGAAATTAAGAATAAATCAAGACAATATTTGAGTCAGACAAAAAAAAATAGCTGGTGGATTGTTTCCACCTGTTATGTGTTACACATTTTCTTCAGTTATCATTTAATAGCAGTTGCAAAATGGCTTAAACTTATATCTCCACTACCTTCTAGATTATTTTTTTATTTTTTTTTATCATTTTGGGACTTTATCACCATTTTTCTTTTGTTTACTTTTCTGGTTAACTTTGCATTTTATTTATTACAGAATGTTCATGCTAGTATTATGCTACAGTGAGGTATCAGTAGACTTTATTATGCATATGCTGACAGTTTGGTGCCTTTTTTAGATCACAGTTTGTTGCTTTCAAGAGCAGCACTTTTGTTTGATGACTCACACCAGGGGGCTGCTTTGAGATCCTATGGGAGCTGACACAAATCTCACAGGAGTTGGCGGTAAGGAATTAAGAAAACAGTCTCGCGCAGGGCTCTGTAGGCAAAGTTTGTCTCCAGTCTTTGTTAAATCAGGGTCATTAATGGGAGGTGCCTGGCTTAAATGATTACGTGGGCAACACCAGGCGCCCACATGCTTTGAAACCTAGGGCATTAGGACAAAAAATGTCGGAGGTAATTGCTTTTAAAATGCATTCACCTGATGGAAACCACCACTTTTGTCTGAAAGAGACTGAACCTCTTGGTCAGTTTCTCTCAGCACTTCTCAGATGCACCACAGGGTTCTTTTGCTGAAAGCCTTTTAATGGTAAAAATTAATGGCTATAAGCTATCAACCTGTGCAATTTCATGTCTTTCTTTTTCTTTCCGTTTGAAGGATAATACTGCTTCCTCCCACACCCTTCCAATAAGTAACTGACCTCGCTGTAGAAACTGAACACAGTGAATGGCAAGACTGCCCCGTTGGGAATCCTATATGTTCGAATTGTAAAACTAGATGCTGGGAATGATCTGAAAGCAAACAGAAAGTATTAAAGCCTGTGTGTTTGGGGCTACTAAACAGCACCAGACAGAAGACACCAGGTATAGAATCTTATAAGGTCTATCCAAGCCCACTACTTGTTTAAGTCAAGTTTCAGGCACAGTTACATCGACTTCTGATATGAGATGAGCACAAACAGGCGGATACATCCAGCACGCCTGGTTTCTGATGAAGCACCACCCTTTAAGTGCTGTAGAAGCTCTTTTCATTTGGTCTGTTTTGAGTGGTTTAGCTCCCTACTGGTGCTCACAGCCTATCAGCCTCACTGCTGTGAGACAAAAGAGAAAGAGCCAAAAAAAAAACAAGAAACAAGAAAAGTGGTAGTGCAACAAGAACAATGGAGTAATCGAATGAGACCAACTCACCTTTTTCAACCACACACATTGAAAAGGCAGCTGTAAAGCCTCAGAGAGGGTTGGGGTGGAGAGTTATTGTATGTACTTGCTAGTGCAATTGAGCACCGGGTGGGAATGCTGTCTGCCAATGACAAATTACTTTTATTTGTGCGGCCTTTCGAAACCCCCCGCCACACAACACAAGCACAGGGCTGAGAGTAGCCACGAAAGAAACTGATGAGAAGCTGCCTATTGATCTCCTACATTGTTCAGAGCAGGTTAACAAGTATGACATGAAGTGCGAGTGTGTGAGGCCACATATATAAACTAAAACTCACAAGCAATTTGTACACAAGTGGACACGAGAATAAAGCACTCAAGGGCAGACGGAAGTCTGCCGGCGATGACACATGAACTCAACATTGCACACAGAACAGCCAAACTCATATAGGCCAAGACAGTAATGATAATCAAATAAATATTGTAAAAAAGCCTTTTCATTCACAATTAAAAGCTATATATAAGTAATGAATTACACTTTGTGTTGGTACCATTGACTTGTATCAGTGAAGACATCATTCAACAGCAAAGGTTAAAGTAATGTCCTTTTCTATAATGCCTGAGAAGAGAAGAAAGATGTGCGATAAAGATCGACTGAATTAATAAGAAATGAAACTTTTATCCATGAGCGGCTGTTACTCAAAAATGTTTCGGTCCAAATACCCTAAAGTTCAGGTAAGGCATTGGAAGTATTGATTGGGTGATTTGTATGTGTTGCTGGTGCTCCTGAAACGTGTCTGGGAACATGTGTTGATGAATGTGTCTGTGGCCGGGCTCTCTGCCTGCGAGGGCCAGGGTGTGTGCTGGGAACGCTTTGACAGCCTCAAGGTTACCCGCCATGGCACCAAAACAGATGGATGCCCCTCATCGTAACTGTCTGTAATGTTTTCAGCTCAATCATTCCCTCCTGCCCCTCTTGCCACACTGTCTCTCATTCGCTCATGGAGACAGCCTAGAGAGGGTCTGAGTTGCAGAGCATATGCAGGGAGAGCAGTTGAAGTTAGGATTTTATTTATCAGGCTGTTAAAATTTTCAACCTCTTATCATTGCTGCAGTAACTACAAGAAGATATGAAGATTATGACTATTTGGTCATTTTTCAGTTATTAAAGGATAACTAAAAATTTGAGATGCAATTTCTCTTTGCACTCAGGTAACAGTGTGACGCTTGCAAAGTAAGTATGAAAACCAGCTTAGCATAAAGAACTTCTTCTCTTAGAAATTAAAACAACTTTAATACAGACCTAATAAATGCATAAAACTTCATAAGTCAGACTTTGCATGTTTTTTTTTAACTCTTCTTCAAAAAACTTTGTTTTCTCTGAGAAATAATTTGCAGTTCTTCACTACACATAGTATTAGGCTAAGCTAGGCTAAGCTAGTCCATAATTTTAGCTACTGTATATTGTCTTCAACCAAAAGTAGCATGTTTAAACTTCAAAGAAAGAAAAAATATGCTGGTAGATCTGTGACAAAAAAGTCAGTTAAATCCTTTCCAGTTACTTGTCAGGCACTTTTACTGTTAAAATAGGAGTTTTGTCCTAGGCTACTGCCAACTCCAAAAGCTAGCAAGGGAATACAAAGGAATGATGTTACACTGTAGCTTGCAAGCTATTTCGGAAAAAAAGTTTCTGATAATGTGAACCTTCTGGAATTAATGAAGCTCAACTTCATGATGGGTAAAAGTTTTACAGTGGAGAAAAAGTAGGATGTACCCACTCATACACCCCTAAGTGCAATAACATGGTTGGAAATTACCGTGAGCTCCTGGGTGTTGTGTTCCCACTATTGCTGATCTGCTCTGGAGCCGCTAAATCACCATGACGACTTCAGAATCATTTGATGCAAGACCAAAAGCCATTCTACCATTTTTCCATTGCTCGCGCAGGAAACATTTTAGCAATTAATTGTTTTACCTACTATGTAGCCTGAAGGAACAAATCTGATTCTGACTTAATGTTATCTTGTAAAATTGTTACAGTACATAGCTTTTCCTGTATCTGTCCACCCCTGGCAGGACTCACATTTGTCAAGACAATGCTTCCTGCTGTGTTGCTGTGTGACCCGGTTCTGCTTGGAGTCGGTCCTATTCTACAACTCACATGCACAGTCAACAGTGAATGTAATTACTAGCTGTATCAACAATATACATTTTGAAAAATGAAGCTCATGAAAGAGCCGCTAAAGTTTTTAAAAAAGTAAATATTATAGAGTACAAATATCATATATATAAAAAAGATATGAAATACAGAAATATGAAAAATCCCTTTTCTGTGACCTGAGGCACTTAGGCACCACACCATATATACAATTATACCACACCTCTGAGTGTGGCGATGACACATCGATTGACACAAGCTACACTCGGTCTTATCACAGTGACATGATGCTGTGCCGTGCAAGCATCATTAGTCTCATCAGCCCCTGCATCCCCTATGTGGCTCGACATGCATTCACGGTTATCCTTCAGATATAATACAGATATCACAAGACTTGAAAGAAGAGTGATGGAGAGAGGAAGACCGTTTAGGCATTCTTGTGTTTACATGTGTTTGAATTAACTCCACCGGCTTAACGTTGGGCAATTACACATTTTCTTCCAACTACATTTGCAACAGTGCAGCTCTAAAACATGCTCCTGTGATCCTGAGTGTTTAGGTCCCCTGATTATGTGATGCCTCAATATAATTTCTGCTTACTGCATTTTGGTCATCTCAATTTAAACATCAAAGATGGTGAGTTTATTTTAAAGTGTGCTTTGGGGTGGGTTGATCCCTGAGGTAAGCTCTTTCTCTACAGAAATCTTTTGGCCCAATTTTGATCTACCGATGGTTTTAATAGACACATCATCTTATATTGCAATGTTTCAGCTACATGGGCTTCTTTGCAAAAAGGCTTTTCTTTTCAAAAACTGCTTCAAAATGAAGAGTGTTTTTGTTTGTTTTCTCCTTGCGGATTAATCTTAATATTGATCTAAATTACTGATGTAAAAATGATGATCTGAAGTCGCCACATCTGCGTCCGGCTGATGCGTAGCCAAGTTTCACGGCTGTCGCGGTGCTCTCAATAGCCAGCTAACCCTTACTCAACATCTGTGGTCCAGCTCCAGCCAACTCCATCTACTTAATCCCATTTACAGAGACTGCCTCTGAAATTATTCAACTCTCCAAAGAAAATTCCCTGAATTTTCAAAAAGGCACCGTCTATCGTCTACAATAATGTGTTTATTTGTTTGCATGTGTGTGCTTGCCATGCAATACTGACATGTCGAAGTGAATTGTACCCGCCGTGTGGCTGCCTGGTTTCATCTTCCTGGTTTGATACCTTCCAGCAAACACACTTGCTAGGTGAGTTAAAGTTTGTCTGCTCTGTGGAACATGGCTGAAAAGAAAAAACACAACGTTCCCTGACTGTTTTCTTCTTTTCGCTCCATAGCTCAACAAGAAATGACTACAAGGCAAATGCCAGTAATATTTTTCTTAAACATTGAAAGAAGCAGTGCTGCTGCTGCTGTGTTGTCATCTACGTTAGCAGTTAGCCAGATATGGTTACAGCCTTCTGAGCACGCCGTGAAAATACATTAAGGCACTTTGGGTTAAGCGGGAGCAAAGGGTTTCTTGGAATCACAATGACTGAGAAAATCAGTCAAATCCAAGATATATCTATGCAATTACTGAAGTCAGCATCAAAGTGTAGAGTCTGTCTCTCGCCTCCCTCTACTCTGTTTACTGTTTGTTTACCCTGTGCATGACTCAGTGACCTTTGCAGAGATAATTCTATTACGTAAGTTTGGTAATTGCTCTGGATTTGGAAGAGGAATGCCCGATAGGCCAAAAACTCGCCTGTCCATGGAGATACATGAAACTCTCCTTTATTCATAAAACCTGACAAAGAGGAGAGACGAAGCTGCAAAGCCACATGACACAAGAATCATATGGAAATGGACATGACAAAGCAGCGAATGACAACCAAATGGACTAAAAATGCTAGTCTGACCCTGCCACCATAATCTAGTGCAACCTGGTTTTCCAAGTGGCACTTAGAATAGCCTGGTTTTGTGCAGACAACACTGCAAATTTCCTTTGTGCCTTGTTCCCACAAGGAGAGTGCATTGACAACGTGCAGACTGCAGAGGTACACAAAAATAAATGGAAGCTGAATAGATAGTCCTTGCCTGCCGAGGAGCTGTTTACTTTTTATTCTCCTCCACCAGAGACCTTTTGGATACAATGGAGAAGTGCAGAGAGGGCACAAAGGTTCAACGCTAACAATCTGTAAAGATGAATCTTCTAGCAGCATTACTAGCAGAAATGTTCACTTTACTTTGTTAAAGTTTCCTTCATTTGGACAATGACTGAGCCAGAGAGGCAGACAATTACTGATATTTGCTGCCAGCTATCAGAGAGCGAGTGAAAGACTGATAGAAAGAAAAAGGGAAAGGCTCCATTTCCACATTGTTAATTAGAAACTCTCCCTCAGCACTGTGCTCACTGAATAAAAGAAGGCAAACAGTCACACCGAGCACCCTCGCAAGCACAGGGCAAAGACTTTTCATTTTTATCAAGCTACTTCAGCCGAGCAGTGAAACTGCTGGCACTGTGACTATATTATAATACATTGGATTTTGCATTGTTCAAGATATCACGCAATATTTCCTCTATGATCAATAACTACAGTCATTGGAAGGGCTGTGTGTTTGTACAGGGGGATGTATAAAGACAGAGAGAGGTAAAGCAGTGGAGGAAAATAACAGGAAAGTTGATTTCATGCTTGGGGGATTGCATCTCATTTTCTTCCATGCACACAGGCGCAGTGTGCGGTCCTGCTCGTGGATTTACTGCCACCTGGTGGTCAAAGACGGCATCAATGTTTTCAGAAAACCTCCCAACAGCAGTGGCCAGACTCACTCAACATTGAAAAAAAAGGTTGCTTTAATGCAAAAGATGCAAACAAGACCTTTCAGCTTGGAGCAGACATGTCATGTAGACTTGTATGTATACTTTAGGAAAGGTAAGCACGGCTTGAATGCAATGACGTAAGCCAAAAATCTCAGGCCAAAAATCCTGTTAGTCTGACTTTGCCTCTTTTTCATCTTTCACCTTTCATTTCTCCACATTTTCTTGATTTTGCCAGAGGAAATTGAAAATAAACAGCTTGAAATAATCAACAAATCTCCGCCTAAAGACCAATACTACTCAATTAAGAATACTATTACACGCTTGGACAGGTCAGTCAATATTAGTACGCATCTATCTCCAAAAACAAAAAGCGGGAGAACTAAGGCTCGAAGCCATAATGCCACAAAGGTGTAAAATAAGTGACTATCTAAGCTCCTGCGGTTCAAGAAGAATTATGTTTGTGTCGATATGGAATCAATGAAACCTCCTTCTGTGTCACAACGGGCAGCACAAGGAGCTGAATTAATGCAGGCCTCTCATTGCTAATTAACACATAAACACACAGCTCCCAACCACAGGTGATAGCTAGAGTCAGTTACTCGCCTTGTATGGGGAAACAAAAATCACATCAAATGATAATTGGAGAGGAGAAAAAAAGAAAGTAAAAGGGGAAAGAAAATGAGGATTTTATTGATACGAAGTCACACACAACAGCTGGGTCTGACATCAGAAAGTCTGGATGATTAGGGGACACCGACGCCCAGATAGCAGCTCTGCTAACAGCCTCTGCAACCTCATTAGTCCGGCCCCAGCAGCACCGTGCCCCAGCTATTAAACACTAAATGAAAGACCACCAACCGTGATTACTGAAGGGAAGTCCCCTGTCGTCATGGGGATAAGAGATCCCTCTTCACACACAAACACACACTCACAGTTTGGACTCTGGTGAGAGCTTTTGACGGACGTTTATGAGGGGTCGATTGAGGCAGAAGTGGGTATTTTACACATCGTTAGCCACAGCTACTCACTTCGAAACCCTGAAACATTCAAGCTTCAGCCTTCAAGGAAACGTGCAACCAGAAAAACACCAAGAAAAGAACTTCATTAGAAGAAAGGAGCACTCGTCATGTCAATAACACAGATTGTCATGGATACACGGAGGCATCCATTTGTGTGTTCGCAGTGTGCATGAGTGCTAGCATCGGTGCACTACTTTTCACAAGGTAAAAATGATGTAGTAGAAGTGAAACATGTTCAGCGTGAACAAATGAATTAAAGTAGCACTCCGTCAATTTAAACTTTTCAATTTTAAAACAACACAATTTTCATTGAGATCAAAGGACCACATTGGTGCCGATAGCTGCTGATAGTTACTCTTGAAGCTGAATCCACCCCATCAATCCAGGGCATCTAATTGTAACACAAGCTTTCTTCTCGGAGATTCAAGGTTTTAAAAAAGTCTTTCAGCTCACTTCTAGCCAATAAATTGACTTGAGGAGGCAAAAAAAAATTTAAAAAAAGTCCAGCACAGCAGTACTCACGGTCATTGCAGTGTGTCCCGGTATATGACGTCATGGAGCAGTCACAGGTGAAGTTCTCCCACTGCTGGATGCACACGCCCATGTTGGCGCATGAGTCCTCCTGGCAGGTAGTGCTGGGGCCTGATAAGACGAAGAAAGGAAAAGAGAGACCACAGATGCACAGTTAGGCAACAATAAAAGTGACTGCTGCTGAGCCTAAAGAAAGCAGGACTCATGCAGAAGAAATGCACTCTAGAAAGACAGCTTTACACCGTATGGGCCTAGGAGAAAGCACAGGGAGCAAACAGTGTCACCACAGGAAGCCTGACCTGGAGTACAACACACTTAACGGCTGTCTGAAGAATCCATCTTCATGCCGGGTGAAGCTGCAATCGTGCTGGCGGAGCCGAAAAGAAGGCATCAGATCCACAGCACGTTTTTAAAGCATATACTTCCTGTTAATTACTGTAAAAGCAGCTATTCAGGAGGATATTTTTTTTTTTTTGTGCAAAAGCACTCTAATCTGTATTTAAGCTTTCTTCTGCAGATGAGTGGGATCCCAGTTTGGCTGATGTGATGACACTGTCAGCATCCCTTAGTTTCATTCTTTTAGACAGTGTGTGCAGGTGGACTGGCATGCATTATTTTCTTTTTTCATCATTCCGACGTTTTTAAAAAAAAGTTTTATCAGAGTAAAACTTGGTACGCTGCATTCCCTCTGTGAACAAGCAAGACAAAACATACAAAAAAAATGATAATGACTTATGAAGAAAAAAAAAACAATATTCACTTGGAAATACCCAAAAACGTGTTTTTTTTTCTGTTTTATAAATAAATATTTGTGTGCAAATACACGGCGAACAGTAGATCCACTGGACAGACAGAAGTCACGAGGAGGAGAAAAGAAACATAAAGAGCAATTGAAAACACTTAGTGCATATTCTTTCTTATGCACTGGAGTCAGACAGCAGTCGAGGAGGGTATTCAAAGTCAAACTGGATGTGTGTTTGCTATTCATCACACCACACATAGCTCTTACTTTTGAATACTTAAAGTGAGAAGGAATGCAGATAAGGACAAGTGCACAACATAGGTAAACAAGATAAACAACCCCCCTGTTAGTCTTAACAGACAAAAGGAGAAAAAACCTTGACAGTAATCCTTCTAACAACCAAATAAAGTAAACTAAAAGTAAAAAAAAAAATCCAAATACATAACAGACAAATGCAAATAAACACTGTTTAAGAGCAATTGTCTTGTACAAGACAACGTGAATAGAAGACATTTGAAGTGAAGAAAAGAGCAAGTTTGCACGCTGAAAGCGCATTTACTGTGTAATGTAAGCTAACGGTGGTCAACCAGGCATCCCAAAACACTGTGCACCTAGATGTGCACGTTTGCACGAGCACAAGACTCTCATTTGTCAGTGTGAGAAGTGGAGGTTGCGTTCCAGTGTCGCAGCAGGAGGCTGCTTGCTCTCTGAAAGAAAAAAAAAGGATAAATACAGCTCACCTAGCAGCAGATATGATGGAGTTTGTTTTTGTGAAGAAAAGAAGAGATTTCCGATGACAGTGTTTAGACGTGTGGTGACAGTGTCTCCTGTGACAACCTGCAGTGTGTCACAACTAGCATTTTCATTCAGGAACACAGCACACCCACTGTCCGCCTTTCCTGTCTGCAATCATTCCATACCATTTCAAGGATGGCTACATCACTCATCCGACTTAAGTTTGCATACTTTTCAAGTAATTATTATAATCTGCCAGCTTCAAGCATAATTATGCACTTTTTTATAAAAACTGCGTAGTTACATTCAAACTGCAGCATAGGCAGCTAGAGTGTTGTAAACTGATCTTTTTTTTTCCCTCAGAGAGCGAGTAACCACCGGCGCACATGAAAGACATTATTTTCGCCATGGTGACACCCACGATGCATTGCACACAGCAGACTTTCAGGCGAGCAGGCCTTCGAGAGGCGGAGCTTAACCCTCTACCTTGCAGGTCGGCTTTGGTGAAACCAACTTTGTTGGTGCAGAAAGAAAAAAAAAACAAACAAAACAGAACAGAGCAGAGTAAGAAACAAAGGTCAAAGGTTAGTGAGGGACCAGCATTGGTAAGTGTTTTAAAAGTGGTTTGAACTTTTTATTTTGGCAAAATGGGAATGTTGCAATTTTTTTTTGGATTTTCAGTAACATATAAATGTTCACTAAGGCACCAGTTTGTTTGAGGTTCAGATAATCTTCTGCTGCCCTCTAGAGGAAATTTATCTAACAGCTTGACACATAATGCACAATGCAAAAGTCTTGAGCTACCCCTGATTCAATTATCTTTCCCTTCAAAGGAGCCAGAACTTTTTCATATTCTTAAAAGTGGTTGTGAACAATAGCTCTCGAGGGTGGAACAAAAGGGACCCAATATCCAAGGACGAGCTTTGAAATGTCCTTCAACAAGCCTGGAAAACTATTCCTAAAAGACTATTTCAAGAAAAAAAAAGCTTCTTAGAATTATCCAAACCCTCACTTTTACTTTATATACTGTATTTCACCTCTTCATGCATATGTTTAAAAAAAATACTGCGATTACTTCCAGTTTTATTGCCAAGTTATGGACATTTAGGGTTGGCTCAAAACGTCTGCACAGTGCTGTAAATGGGAAACAAGCATACTAATAAGCTAAAATGTAATGCAATAGAGTAGTTTTATGTGTAAATGTCAGTCAGATCAAGTCAAGCATAAGACAAAATAACTATACGAGCTATGTCAGATTACTCACTATCGTCTAAAAGAATAAAAAAAACCTCTTTATTATATCACAGTTGAGTGAAAGAGGAGGTTTTGTTCTTGAAATTTAAGGAAACAAAACCAGAAAGACAAATTTGAAACTTCATCCAATAATGTGACAAATACCTCGCAGGAAGAGAGAAAATGAGAATTAACGATGCTGCCGAGTGTCTTTAAGGGCTACTGAGGAGCTCTCTAATTAGCGTAATAAATCTCACACAGCGGGTCATGATTCTTATGTGCTGCAGGCCGTCTGTACCTTCACAGCCGCGCTCAATCTGCCCGCTGCGGAAAAGGGCGTCGTTGATGAGGTCTGGCAGGCGGCCGTTCAGATCAACCGAGGCCAAGCAGCCCTGGAAGCCCTCCCGGGAAACCACCAGCTTGGGGAGATTCTGATACATGTTGGGTCCCAGACCTCCGATGAACAGGTCGCCTGATGAGACGGACAGAAAGAAGATAAATGGCTATATTTCGTGTTCTTGTCACGTTTGATACGTCCCGTCATATCCAACACTGTACCTTTAAGGTCAAGGTTTTTGGCTCCGTTGACATTCTGGGTGACTGATTTTGAGTCCACCTTGAGGGTGTGTGTGTTGGAAGCGTCTCGTGTGATCACCACATTGTGCCACTGATTATCATTCAGCGGGTTGTCGCTGTTCCCTTTTAACAGACTGGGCCCGTTCCCCAAGTCAAACACGTAGTGGATGAACCTGAGAAGGAAAAGGCAGCAGATGAACACCTTGAAATTTTTCTC